>APFE030062032.1:166657-236548 GCA_000404065.3 Pinus taeda | reverse complement strand
CGACATCTTGTTCTGAGGGCAGGCCTAGAGTTGCACCCTGGCCCTATTTTCATTATTGATAGGTTACCTTGTGCTCAGCATCGATCAGTATCATGGGTTTTTGACTGAGTGGTTTCCCTTGTGTTCGACGTCAACTTACATTATCACACATTGGGATTCGTGCAGTACCTTGGTTTCCATTTGACCCTATTGGTGGATACCTTGCCTCTGTGTCAGCTTTCATTATTGGTTGTTTCAGAGGGTTTCTGCCGTGCGCTAGCTACATCTTCTGTATGCCAGAAATGTACTTCAGTTCGGTTACTACATCTTTCTTCGTCCGATTCCTTCCACATTATTGGCCTACGGGTTACACTCGCACTAGATTGATGAAGGATGCCTTAATGCCTTCCTTCTAGCGGATCTTTCTCTATCGACTCCGACTCATTGCTCTGGGGAAAAGATCTAGAGTCCATTTGGCAGTACCTTGGGGTTTGCAGTCATTAGTGGCAGATCCTTCTCTATCGACAGTGGGAAACCATCATTGTCTCCTGATCGATAGATTCTTACAGGTGTTCGACTTCAGCTCATTTATTCACACTTGTTAGTTTGTACTGGGTACCTTGACGTTCATTATCATTATCGGTGAGTAGTCTCGCGTTTGTTAACGGTATACATCAATGACCGGTAATCAAAAGATTTTTCACATGGTCGACTTCAAATCATTTATTCCCATGGTGTAGAAATGTACCACGGCGGTCGGTGAAGACCTCACGTTGTATCAGCATTCATTGGTTCACTTGATAGTTGCTCTTGTTGCTGCTAGTTGATACCATTCCACCTTATATGTTGTAGTCAGTGATGGCGACATTCTATATGATGGCACCTGAGTTTGTGGTGTAGTACCATCCTTTTCCATCATGTTCGGTTGGTCTCTTTTGGGATCAGTCTTTGATATCAGTGATCCGTTGTATTTTTTAGCATCATTGATAGTTTATATTTGATATTCAGACATGTACTTGTTCGATCATGATCAGATGATCCATTATGTATTTTCCAGTCATTTATACTTGTGGATCCGCTTGTACTTGATATGCGGATATGCTTTTCTTTCTCTGAGCATGGGTATGCCCGCCTTAGACGGTGTTTCTTTCTGATCTTATTTTGTGGCTTGGCAGGCTGAATTCTGGTGAAGTACTCCTTGGCTTTTGGCAGATTTCCTTTCCATGTACTTTCTTAATATATATCGGCCATCATTTACCCCTTCTGACCTCATATATTAGGGGGCATCTGTTATAGCTCCAAATCTCACTATTATGGTTTGTGATGCTGCACTCATGGCCTAGGGCAACCCCTCCTTCCAGACCTGGTCCAAAATCTAAAAAACAGTGTTTTATTCCCTGTACATGACATTGCCCTGAGTTAAACGCGTGTATACGCGGGTTCATGTATACCCAACCCGTGTATATGTATTAAAACACTTAAAAAAATATAAAACTCCTTATTTTCGGGCGGAGATCGCGAGTTTTACCTGTTGATCACCTGTTAGTGCCCGTGGCCTCAACTGTTCCCAACCAATTCCTAACTAAAAAACTACTTTGGAATTGGTATAAAAAGACACCAAAGGGAAGGCCTAAAGGAGGGGAGAAGATAGAGAAAGGTTATTATACTGAGATTTCCCCCTGATCAGGTCTGAAGACCCTTGTGCCTTCTGCACTTCCCCCATTTTTACAGGAAACCCTTGTTTCCTTGTGATTTGATGTTCATCCCTTAGTTATGACATCTTGGAGTGAGTATTGGAAGGAGATATGCTAGAGGCTTGAGGCGGGATGGATCCAAAAGGAGGCTGAGCTTTGAGCCTACAGAGGTTTCTCAGGTGATATTACTCTTTTTGTACTTTCTATTTGTCTAATAAAGAAACATGTCTTGATTTGCGATATGCTTCTTCTTTATGTTAATGATGTTCATGTTTGAATTTCATGTATGAATGGATGTCTAAAAGTTTATAACTAACTCCTTTCTTGCATAACATAAAGATGATTTTTGTGTAAATCTTTGTCCATATACTGCTGCATTCTTTGGAATTGTTGGTTTTGCAGGGCAAAGGAGTGAAAGGGACGTGAAGAAGGGTTTGGACCCTTGAGGAACTACCCGAACGTAGGACCTGAGGTACATCCTTCTCACCTTAGAATTAGCTTTTTCTAGCATAATGGTTGTGTCTGTGCATGTTTCTTTGTTTAGACAACTTTCAATCTGCTAGGGTTCCACCCAAAAGCCCTGGGGGATAAAATCCCTCAACAACAATGGCTTCTTGGCCCAAGAAATTATGCAAATCTATCCCTGGGCCAACAGTCCTTCCTAGCTAGATTGCGCATTTGGTTGATTTAGCATGTGATCTTGCCTCCCAGACAACCTAGACTTCCTTTTGCACAGTTCTGGCAGTCGATCACTTAGCCTCCCAGTAAAATTTGCGCAAACTTTCTCATCAGTTTCCTAGGTATGTGCTGTGTCCTCCCCCAGATTTTCTTTGTTTCCATTGACATATTTCTTGCCATGCGTGCTGCTTGTTTCCAGATCTTTCAGGTTCATCTATCCCAAAGGCTTCCAAGAGAATAGGTCGTAAGACACTGATGGATTTTCAACTGGAGCAACAATTGAGAAGGTGTCCTCTAGTCTGTCAATCTATGAAGATACGAAGTTGTATCTAGACAAGGACATAAAACTGAAGTGGCAAGAGGTTAATGAAGAATTCACAGACACTTTTGGGGCAGACCTCGAAGACCGTCAGGTGTACGTGGAAATTCACAAGTCTGGCTTGTATCGGATTGCATGTAGATACCTCGTGTTTCCATGCGCGGACATGATTCAGTGGATCGTCTCTCACACTGACCCTGAGACAATGACCTTGAGTAGTGTCAATGGGACGAAGATTGAAAAATTCTTGGCACGAGATTATGATGAGATGTATCATATGTCTGAACCTGCGACTGTCATGATCCCTCCATTAAGCTTGCCCAATAGTAGAGCTCACTCTACAGACATTCTAAAGGATTGGGTAAAGAAACTAGCTCTCTTCAGGATGACACCCAACCAGATCTACAAGACAAAGATATTGAGGCAGGCGTACCAATACTTGGTCATATTTGCATGTCAATGGAGTGGCCAAGTAAGCACTGAAACCTTTCCTTAGAGTTTGATGATCGCAATAGACCAATTGGCTAGAGAAAGAAGACCATGCAACTGGTTCGGAATATTGGTTCACGAACTGAAGGAACAAGTCATGAAAGATCGATAGTCACCCAAAGGTATGCATGCATATATTTATATGTCCGCTTACATTATAGATGTAGTCTGTGCCCGACATGAGTTCCCGGGCTTGGAATGGGCATGGTCATCGACAGAGACTGTTGTAAACACGTATTTCGAGTTGTTGTCCGAACGCAGCTTCAAAGGAGTGATCATACGGTTGTTCGACCATTTTGTCACCCTAGTGTATAGGTTGATATTCGAATAGGATCTGACCTGCATGTCAGAAGAAGTGATGAAGGCATTGCTAGGCATTGCAGATTGGTATGCCTCACCATCCGACACGTTCATCTGAGTGTTTAGTGTGGAGAAGTCTCCGCATGTTCGACCAAAGTTTGCCTTGGACGTGCTTGTCATGCACGAAGTATCATACCACATCTCGGCAGGATTGATAGCTAGACGACAGCACAAGAAGAAGGCAACTTTCCCTGCTCTTTTGTTGTGGATTGGGTTATATGAGATCTGGAGTATCAAGCAAGTAGATTTCGAAGTAGAACAGATGATGAAGTATCCTTTCGACCTCCGAAGCTTCAATATGTATAACCCACATTGCATTGTGAAGGATCACTACGCGAGAGTTCAATTCAACTAGATCCATGGGGCATGTCATTGGGCCGAGGAGGACTCATGGAGGTATTGCTACAATTCCTCCAGATCTAATGAACAGGTCGGTTTCGTCATTGAGTGGTTAGCAAAGCAGCATGAAGCAGCATCACAGAGAGCACCAGCATAGCAACAGTAGTAGCAACAACAAATGCAATAGAGCCAAGCATACCTGTGCAAGACAAAGGGAAGAGGAAGATTTTCGACCACATGGAGGAGGAGCAAAGCTGAAAGTTTCAAGAAGATCCACTTGTAGAACAAGCAGTTATGTTTATTCAGGCAAAGAGGTACCATCGCGACAAACACATTGTGCAAAGGCAGAGGGATAAGAAGAGAATGGAAGAAGTAGAGAAGGAGTTACATAAGCTGAGGGAGAAAATATGGAAAGAGAAAGAGGTGCACCAATAGGAGAAGGAAGCACAGAAACAATAGATACAATAGGGGGCATATCACATGCAAACAGATGAAACAACGCCCTTACAAGTAGTCGATTCATCTGAACAACTGACATCAGGGGAACAGGGTGAACCATCGCAGGGGCAAGAATTTTCTCATGAGATAGAATGGGTGCTTGAATAGTTGAATGCAGACATGGAGCTGCAGGAGTTGGAATAGGACACCAACCTCATACCTCACCACAAAGAGGTTGACTCACCTGCTTCATTGCATCCTGATGATGAGCAATTCTCAAATGACCAAGGGGGCACTGAGATCCTTGGTGGTGAGTTGGAAGCAAAGATGCATAACATCTCCTTTGACGAATCTCATCATAGATTTGTGCAGTGTCAGAGAGTACCGACTCCAGAGGATCAAATGTCCCCTGCGCAAGTTGAAGAAAAAGTGGTCGTGACTGATGTGCACAAACATCCAACTTATTTGGCTGATGCAACTAGAGTGTATGCCGAAGCCACTAACTCAAGTGTTTGTTTCATCATAGCTGAGAATGAGCAAATGATGAAGGAACTACAGGTGGCCAAGCAAGGAGAAGACTTGGTGACAATGTCTGCTCAAGCCAAATTGAAGAAGGCAATACTAGATGAAGTATTGTCCCTGGATACAGTTATGTGAGCATTGTACTCCAAGTTTGGTACCATGCACCAAGCAGTCATCCATCTACATGGTTGGCACTAGGGATGTGTGAGAAGAGCACACATATTGAAGAACATACATGCTGTTGTTGATAACATGCAAGCATGGATGATGAAGTATAAGGGAGCCCCACTTCACTTGCCAAATATGATGAAGGCCAATGTGGTGAAGCTACAAGCACGTTTCTGTAGTCAAATCTGGAACTATGAAGACTTACTACAACTCATCACTAGCATACAGGCTTCCCACGCACAAGTATTCAAAAGCATGGATGTTATAGTGCACACTCATGCGATCCCATCTCTTGGGACTCTCACCCAGGAAAAGAAAAAGAAGCAGGTCTGACAGGAACTTGACTCATACTTCGATGAGTTGGTGCACACCGCCACTAGCCCAAACTTGCCTATCAGTGCAGACATCATGCCCAAGTATGTTGCTGGTCTAGCCACATTGAAGACAATGATGCACATGCTCTCAGATGAGTTAGACAAAGGAGCTCGAGCAGTGTACCCAGATGCTATGGAGGCAAGGTTTAAGTTTCAGATGGATGTCACAGTAGAACACATGGGCACTATCAAGGACTACAAATATTGGCATCAATATGTCACTGTTGATCAGCATGAGGATGTCGAGCAGTTGGACTTCTATGGTTGTCTAAGTACGAATGATGTCTAGTTTTGCTTGTTCAAGCCATTGTTCACATGGGTACATGTGCATTGTAATGTTGAGTCATGTCAAGTGTAAGTCAAGTCTCAATAGTGGATGCAACATTCATAGAATAGGTGAAGAGTCATGAGGGTAGTTGAATGGTCACAAATGGGAATGTCAATGGTCACCCCACCCTTTGCTATAAATAGTCCCTCATAACTCATTGTAAGGGCTTCTGGTCAACCAAGCTTCTACTAAGACTATCTTGAAGATTTCTTGGACAATATTGTAACATGCCTTGGCTTCTCCATTGCATGGAGCTAGTACATATCTTTGGAGGATCAGGCATATGTGGCTGTAACATTCCACTGTTGGGGCTAGCAGGTTTACATGGATGTATTGTATGATTGAAACTTACACTTCTTTATATAATAATAGCCAACACATTTTCATGCATATGTTGTTATTGTAGTTGGTCTGCTCTGGTTTCCTTAATGATATATGTTGTTTAACTTACGTACTTGTGTATGAACTAATTCACATGCAATTATATGAATCTTGTTGTTAATTTTTGTATATGTTGTTAATGTTGTCACCATCTATGTAGAGTTCTCTGCTAGACATCAAACAAACCTTTCACATGAACCTTGCTGTAACAACCGTAACAATCGTCTCAGACTGATCCATGAGTGTTGTATGTGTTATCTTACCTTGTATGATGTGACTGCCACATCCGAGTGGACTGCTCCACCGAAAGCTGTGCATGTCCTTTTGCGTTGTGTGTTCCTAGTCGAGTTGGGACTGATCCTTTTTAACCTAGAACTCACCTTCACCTTCTTCTCCCTTCGAAGTGTTAGAACCTCTCATACACCTTCCTTGACTCACTGCATCAGTCACACCCTTGCTACTGATAGAGTTATCTTACTTGCCTCTGTGCGACATTGCGATCAAGGCATTACCTTATGACCCACTGTTGAGACTCCTACACCAAACGGTGTGAGGTCTAACTGGGACTTCTTACCAGGGAGATCCCTTGACATGTTGGTGGTTCCAACACCGTCAACAGGTCCATTGGAAGCACAACCCCTTTCATGTTTACACCTAATATTAATATAAGTTTTTGATCATAATTAAGATCAACTGTTGGATTTATTAGGTGCGGAAGTAAAAATTAAATCCCTCACATGTCTACACTAAGATATGCAATCTTCATTTTAATCAAAGTTCAAGATCAACCATTGGATCCATAGGGAAACAAGTAAAAATTAAACCTATCGCATGTCCGCACTCGATATGTATTTAACACCATTGATCAAAGATCAAGATCAATTGTTGGATCTATTGGGTGCACATGAAAAAATTAAAACTCTTGCAATTTCATGCCTAATATGGAATCACAATCAATGATTAAGGATCAATTCTTAGCATTATATCCTTTGTACACCTGTTTGGACTACAACTAATCCATGCCTCATATGATATCTCTACTATTGATAAAATATTAATGTCCTTCATTGGATCTATTGGAAGAGAAATTTGTTTCAACCATCATGCATATTGGAATCCAATATGTATTGTGGATTGTTGATCTAGTTTAAGATTAACCATTGGATCTATAGGTATGAAAACCATGCACTCTGGGAAAAATTGGGGAATGGACCTTGCATGTCATTGTAGCCAATAAAATGGTTCCACGTGGAAGAATGGTATATGAAGTGGAACCCTCCCATCAAGTGGAATTCTCCCATCACAACAAAAGTACATAAGTTTCCAAGTCACCATGGGGCCTAGGTGTGGCCAAAATATAGATAATGTTGCATAAAATAAGCTACGTGTGCTACATGTCTAGGGAAAGATATGTGAACTCAATCCTTGTCCAATGAGAACTGAGGGGTATATATATACTTGTACTTTCTATTTGATAGGAGAGCACAAAATGACATCCATATACTTGCTAGAATTTATAGAACAATGTGGTAGAGGATTGTAATAAATTTTGGGTGCCACAAAAGGCAGGAAAATTCAATAATTATTGAGATTTTTTACTAGATTTTTAGATCATCAAATTGCATGGCATTTTTGAGGGTCCTAAATAACATTTTTGGGTGAAAATACGAATGAAATTATATGTACATGTGGTACACATAGTCGCTATAACTGAAATGAAAGAAATTAGAGAGAACTTTCCAATGAGCTATTAAATGCAAAATAGAGTCAATTGAGAGAGTTATGTTTGAAATAGCAAAGGGGAAAAATCAAACACCAATTTTCTTCTAGGAGACACAATTTATAACTTGTGGCTCAAAATGGGACACATAAGTAGTAAAAAAACCTCTTTTATATTGGAACACAACCATGGACTCAGATTTGAGATCTAGGAATATAAAGTATTAGGAGTGAGATAAACGCTATATAAAAATGGTGGTAAAATTGGCCGCCAAAACTTAAACAAACCATACCTTTCAATGGGTAAATCAGAATTGGATAAGTGAGTAGTAAATAGAAATATATTGAGGAGGAGAATACATATCCTAATATATAATTTTGATTTGGGTAGCACATTTTCTTAAGAAATTGAAAGAAGGCCTCTAGTGGCATGTAGGATCACATTCAACATGAGGACTAGGAGTATGGAATATGCTTAGGGTCCTATAAATATAAGAGGAAGTCAGGGGCATGAATTTTAGCATGAGTAATGCTAATTTAGAATCAAATGGACATGGAAAGGGTAGGTCCAAGAACAAAGACATGGTGGAGATGACGAGAAGTCTCAAAACAGATGTGCTCAATTATAAGGTTGATAATGAATGGTTGATTAGGTTTCAATAGGAGAAACACTACATTAATACTTAGATTTTGCAAAGATAAAATAATTTGTAGAGGAAGATCGACAAGTGATTTGATTCAAGGTGGGTAAAGGAACACAATTATTATGTTAAGTGGGAGGATGCTATATGTTTAAGGCATCCTAAGAGTGTTGGTAGGTGTTGGAAATAATGTTTAATACTTGTGGGGCGGGGGTTGAATTTGTATTAAGGATAATTTTCACTTTGTATGCTAATTATATTTTCATAATACTTGGAAGCTATTCATGTGAACAAAAACCATCATAACATGTGCAACAAGTTAAACCATCTCATAAATATACACAAAAAAAACATGAGAAACATACACATAGAACACAAAGAATTTAATGTGGAAACCCAAAAGGGAAAAACCACAAATATTTATTTTATGAAGTAAATATGAGCTCCTACTCTATTATAAAAATTTGTTTGTGATCCACCACTCATAGGAAGCACCAACTCCCTTATATTGTATTTGCTAGCCACTAGTAGTAGGAGGTTCCATCTCCTTTCCTCGTTGACATATGTTTAGCTTACCTGAAGCACCAACTTTAGGATTTATGCAACTACCATCTTGCAAGAGGCAACAACCCCCAAGCTATCTTTAGACACCTACTACAATGGAATACCCAATTCCTTGTTTTGTAGGATGCAACCCACACTCAATAAGGAACTTGATACTCTTTTTTATGGCACCCACTTGACCTGATTTCATATTTTCATTCACCACTTCTTGGCCCTCTATTTTAGCACTCACTTAGCATGATTTCTACTCTCTATAATCACCAAATATCTACCATCTATTCTCCTTAGTAGAAAACACAAAATTATGCCCTATGTTATAGGATCTATACTCTAGAGACATACTTAGCAACACTTAGTTCTCAACCTTCAACACTTCAAAGTCAAACATATGAATTTAGTCTACTAAACAACATAACTTAGTTATTATCTACTCCACATTCACACTTATCCTTTATCGGCAACTCTCTACAACACACTGATACTCAACCCACATTGCAACAAAAGTGCATGCACTTAGTCCTCATATAGTGTGTATGATAGCTCTCGACCTTGGCTATTCCATAGGATCTCTCAGTCTTTCTCAGCTTCTCACACACCCACAACAATGTTTCATTCCAACTGAGTTTGCACTCCTACATTCCATATTTTTTTTCATTTGATACATTAGAATTGATGTAGTAGCCTCTGTAAATTACTCTCCCCAAGTGTACTCCTATATGGAATATGATTATGCTATTACATATAATTACTTAGCCACCATAGCAAAATTAAATCAAATAATGGTATTTTGAGTGTTTTTTCATGCTAAGAATTAAATCTCATTCCACCTGTACACTCAAGGAGCCCCTAAATTAAATTCTTCCTGATAAATCTCTAAACATTAGAGTGGTTTTACATGCTTACTAATTAAGGATCACAAAGCTCAAAATGTACTCTAGCATGCCTCATTGAGTTATGGTTAAATATCCATTAATCCAAGGGCTCTTTTCTTGTTTATCTCTCTGTGGCATGAAGGACACTCAGGCATGGTTAATTTTGTTTGAACCAAGCTCTATAAATTTATTCTACAAATCATTTTCCTTCTACCTCCTTTCCTTGTCTAAGCCACACTATCCAAGTGTAGACCATTTCCAACTTTGGAAAACATGGCCAAATATAGAATGTAATCGTAAAGTGGTTTTTGACCCATTCAAGCCCTACTAACTCCCATTTTAGCATACAACAACATATGGCATACCTTCCAAATAGAGTGAAAAAAAACACTATCTCGTTCAAGCCTAATAAAGATTTATATTCAACCCATTGGTGTTGTTATCACTTAAGAATTCTAATACCAAAATGTCTCACATTTTGGTTTGATGGTAAAAGTCGGTGCTAGTCTAAGTTTGATTTGTGTTTGCCTTAGAGTCTGAGTCTTAGGAGTCTTGAGTCAAATATGCATTTTCATTCATCACTAGTCATTATCATTCATTACCGGTCTCATAGCCATGTGTCATTTTTTTTTAGAAGTTACTATGTGCCACAAAGACCTTTAGGTGATTTCGTAGCGCATGTAACCATTTTTCGTAGCGCAACAAGTTTTAGGTGATTTCACAGCGCGATATGTTTTAGGTGATTTCGTAGCGCATAATTCAAAATTTAAACTGACTGCGCTATGAAATCGGAGATTCATGCATTCCGCAGCGAATCTTTCCTAACTGTCAAATCTGTCAAGTTAAGTTATAGTTGTGTCATTCATTGTCAGTTTATGCACTCCACATATCATGTCCAACCACTTATCTCTATCATTACAGCCACTGGGTACATTGATACACACGGATTGCAAGTTCCAATAAAAGCCAGATATGCACAGTCTTAATGATGATTGTATTCATTGCATGAGAAACAAGTATGCAAGATTTCAATTTGAAAACATTGTTATCAAGCGAGGCAGCTATCAAGCGAGGCAGTCATTCAAGCGAGGCAGAGATTGGAGTTTGAGCAGCGCTAGCATTTCCAACCTCCATTACATTGAACCTTCATGGAGGGATCGACAGAAAGAAAATACCATAGATCAGGCAAATGTTTGAGAAACGAGCCTGAAGGTTTAGACATAACCTTGAAGAATAGAGAAGTTGAGCATGCATTCAAACAATCTGGGTGTTGGAATTTTTGCAAGAAACTCCAGGGAGGTCATGCACAAGTTACCAAGGAATTTTCCCTGAATTTCACAGGACTAAACTCAAAGGTTGGTATGGTGGAATTGCAGGTCTCACCAGACATGATATCTATAGTTACGGAGATTCCAAGGGGGCAAGAAAGTTGGTTTAAGAATTTCAAATTTGATATGAACCCATGCAAAGAGTTTCTAAAGCAGGAATTCATTAACTCAGACTTAAACAAGTATGTTCCTAGAAGTTATGTCAAAGAGTCATATGCCAATCTGCTTACTTGTATACAAAAGTACCTGACCTGTGAAGGAAGATACAATAAGGTGTATTCATACCATTTTAAAATTCTGTTGCATTTCACAGGAAAGGCATCTATTGATCTACCTTTTTACTTATTCTGTAGCTTAAGTAAAATGTGTGATAAGGTGCAGCTAAAGAAAGAAGCCTGTGAGACTTCATTGTTCCACCATGGCTTGGTTAAGTTGATAGTTTTGCATGAACTCTAGAGGATAGGTAGGGATTGGCATACATTCCTATTCATGTTTGGTTTAAATAACGAGACCGATCTCAGCCCTCAAGCTGCAAAAGATCTTCCAACAACAACTGGTGATCAGACAGAAACAAGATCCAAGCGGTTTTCAAAGTTGAAGGCAAGGAAACAAGTAAGAGAATCCACCAAGCCACTGACTATTCAGGATACACCCCAGTAGTCTCTTACAGAGAAAACTCAGGTTAAAGAAAGTGCACATGAATCAAGCACAGGTGAAGGAGTTCAAAGAAGAAGGACTAGGAGGCAAGTAGCTAAAGAAAAGGGTAAGTCAGTGATTATTGAAGAAAGCCCTGTTTCAAAGGGAGACTTAAATGACTTATTGCAAGCCATTGACATTGAAGAGTCTCCACTAGTGCAAGCAGATTTGATAGAGTTAGGAAAAGACAAGGCTAAGAGAGTCAAAGCCTCAAAGAAACTAAAGTTTGATGATCAGGTTGATCAATTTGTATTCAAGCCCAGGAGACCCATAACGAGGAAGTTTAAACAAATACAGGAGGTACCACCAAGAGCAGATGAAACAGGGGAGGTGACACGGCCTCATGAAAGAAAGGGTAAAGGCAAAACAGTTTCCATTCAAGAAGAAGATAGTGTGGAAGACTTGAAAAAGAAATTGGAATTGGCCAACTTTGAAATTGCTAGACTGAAGAAAGTTGCCAGGAATTTGCAATTAAGGAGGCTTATTTTAACGAAATGCAAGCTTGGTGGGAGGACCAAAAATTTCAAATTCCCGAGGTAGTTGATTTTAGTGTTCAATTTCATAGCTGGACTATTCCTGCAATAAAGGAAGCTCAATTTATTAGAAAGGTCAATACAAACCTCAGATCTGGGATCAAGGTCATGAAGAAACAAATTGAAGACTTAAAGATACAGTTAAGCCAGCTGAAAGAATCTCCTTAAAGAAATCTCAAGTAAGGCTATGTTTCAAATTTTTGCTTGGTACAATCTTTCTTGAAGAATCATACATTGCCATTCAGTTTTGAAAGGCCTTGGAGAAATTGAAAGAATGTTTAAGTAGGAAAAGGCTCAAAACAAAAAATTTTTGGTTGAGTTAGTCTGAGAAAACTATGTTTTTTTTGGAATAATATAGCAGTTTCGTAGTGCACTACGAAACTGCTAAAGCTACACAATCTAATCTCAGTCAACAGATTTTGAAATACAAGAAGAAATTTTGAAAAGGGAGTATCTTCAAGGGATCATCTAAAGCTATCAACTTTCAACAAGACCAAGATAGGTGGAGGAAACATGTATTTGAATCCAACTCTAAACTTTTTGTCATAAAGTGAGCACATTTACTACAGTCCAAGATATGTCAGACAGCTTGGAAAAGCTTTTGCCTTCACACATAAAAGAGGTTTACAACACATCAAGGACGTGGAAATCTGATATATATATTGGATAATTAAAGATGAAGGGCATGGTTCTTTGGATTCGAACATTTTTGAGGCAAACCAAAGGCCGATAAACAGGGGTAGTTTTCTATGTTTCAGGGGAAATGGAGAAGATGTGACATTGAAGACCATTATGGAGTTTTAAACATCCATCAAAGCCAAACTAAAAAGGGACCACATGTCAAAGAACGAGGGTGATTGTAATTAAGGCTATTATTAGCATAAGATGGAGTTGGACTCCTATTTGATTTAGATTTCTTGAAAGTCTAGTTGCAGTTTATTACATTTAATAGGCAGTTAAAAGTTGAATAGATGTCATTAGAAGTAGAATTTGAGTTCCCCTCATGCTTGAGGAGGAATCTCAGTTAAGTAGAAGAGCTCTATATATAGGAGAAAGAGCAATGTAATAAGGGTTGGAAATTTATGTGAAAGAGCTCTAATATTTGGCCTATGTAAAGACTCTGTTTTTCTGGTAATACAGTACTGGCTTATGCTTCTCAAGAATCATATAGACTTCAATGTATGAGTTTCTTTTGTTGTCTTTTCATGATTATCTATAGTGTTATGAGTATTTGATTACTTAGAAATCACTTGTAGTGTTCTAATTTCCTTCATATACTCGTTGCCTGTCTTCTTTGTGTTTGGTGTGCTCTACCTATATTAAAATCTGAATGCCTTGACTTTTATGCAAAGCCAAACCTACTATTAATACTAGATCACATATGACTCCATAAGCCAAATGGATACCTGTTAATTTTGTTTCCACCATTTTCATTTCTATTTTTTTCACAAAGAGTTAGCCATCTTGATCATATTAAAAAACCTTTAATCCGTTGAGAGAGCCCTCTCAGGCTAAGGAGGCTAAGCCTTAGCTAAAAGATTGGTTTGAAACAATTACTTGAAGTCTTCCTGGTCAGCAGCCTTCAAGGGTCTGATTTTGAGATAACAGGTGTTATGATAAGCCCAAGGCCCTTCTGAATTCCCACAATTCTTATTCATTGTTATAAGCCCGAAACCCATTAGTCACTTTACACACAAAGTGCCACATGACCAAGACCTAGGGATCCTTTCGCGAATTGACGAAAATGTCAAATGCCAACAACTTTTTTGTCCCTCGGATTTGTTACCCTGATGATTCAAAATGGTGTGCCTTCGAAAATATCTGGAGTAAGACCTCTAGGGTAAGTTGGTTCCCCTCTCTCTAAACTCACACAAATATAGAGCCTTTTAGAAATTTGTGGCCTTTCCACCTCGCACAGCTAGGCTCTGTCTTATTCTCACCACTGTATCCTAGTGCCTAGTCAGCACGAGATTTTACGTATCTATTGCAATGAAAACTCTAGGGGAGTAATCTCTGGGGTGATGTGGTATAGTGTGACCTTGAAAACACTTTTCTTTAATGTCTGTAGGCCATTGACGCTTAAAAACCATTTATAAAATGAAAAAAATCCACAAAAAAACTTTTAGGTGCACCTTTTAATGTTATTCGGGAGGTTGAAGGTCGACCTACTTTCCTGTTATGTGCCTACATTTTCCCCAACTATTCTGGAGGCCTAACTATCTTGAATCCCTAACTTTGAGCCATTTTCTAGGTCTTGAGCTTGATCCATGCGGTCATTGTCAAAAATCAAATACATGGGAAAACTTCACCAAATCGACCTCCTGGAACAAACCACGAGAATATGCCACATCATCTTGATTATGCCATACTTGCATCATGCTCACATCATCCATGCCTACATGGTGCCATGTTTTACCCAAAACTTTCCCACTTGGCTAGTCAAAATGTCCAAATTTCCTTGTCACATGCTTATAATGTCATGTCACCATATATTGACATCATTATGTTGCCAATCAGACGCTACCATATGTCCTCACTCTAATAGTACATGTTGTCACATGTATTTTCACTGGTATTGGTTCCCACACAAGTTAGAGTCTAGGGGACCAAGGGTCGACCCATTCTGTTACTGCGCACCCAGACTTGTCCCCAACCAGGATTGACCCTTGACTAGGCCCGACTAGGCCCAACCCATGGATATGTATTGACCTCCATTTTTTTATGCTCGGAGTCCAAAATTTCATTTACAAAGAAATTCCTTGCAAAAACAAGGTTTATGAAAAACCTTGAGATTTGGAACTTTGAACATTGACCCTCTCTCTTGTGAACTTTGATTGTCCATAACTTTTGATTCCAGAGGTATTTTTCAGAGTGCCATAAATAGTTTTCAAGAAATATGCAACTGTGCTACTTTTATGAACATATAATTTTATTTCCTTAAGTAGAAATGATCTCAAATACTAAGCCACCTCACCACCATATCTATAAAATTTATTGGTTCTTCAATTGACGTGCTACTATAGTGTTTCTCTACTAAAGACTGTAGCAACCATAAGACTCCACCTGAGCTTGACACTTCATGAAAATTAATTCCAAACACAGTATTCATATGACATAAATTCTATCCTAATTAACATCAATGCCAATACACTTGATGCCACCTACCATCCTAATACTCCCAATTGTTCAACAATCTCCCCCTTTAACATTGATGGAAACACCTCATTACTCCACATTGATGGTCGCTCCTAATGCTACATCCATTTGACACAAAGACATACAAAGGAGTCATTTGAGCTTTCTCTCCCCTATTTGAGCCACCAATATCTTTATCTACCACTTTTAAATTTATGTAAAAGGACTACAAACTACTTTCTCTCCCTCTTTTTAAATAATGTCTGAGGGTCAGGCTGCGAATGTGCATTCTTCTTTTCAAACTTCTCTTCTCAAGGAATGATATCTCTTTGATGATGCACTTGAATTTTTCCATCCAAACTCAAATACAAACATCATGGCAAAATACACCTACAAAACAAGCATCAGTACACAAATCTCCTCATAATTGATCTTCCTTTTATTTCTCCAAGGAGGAAAAATATCCCTTCATGACATCAATGTCAAGGGACAATAATGCCTACTAACAAGAAAAAATTTTCTTATGTCTTATTGTAGTTGTTGCTATTTTTCTAGACATTTCATCCCTACTGGTCCTTTCTTTTACCAATGCGTTTATTTATCAATCAAAACTGCACATGGTGTTGGGTTGTGTTATATTCTTTCCACAACTAGCCCAAGTGCGAGGGGGTTACAAGGGGGGCAGTAGCCCCCTCTACAGTAGCCCCCCTGCACGGGGTTTGGGGCACTGCCCTGAAAAAATGTTTTTGGACTCTATATTAGGTGGGTGGACATACCTACACTTTTGTGCATGGATTTCACACATGGTTTTGGGCACGATGCTTTCAGTCCATGGTATTTTGTAGATTTGATCAAGGGAACTACGGTTATGTTCTAATATAGGGTTAATGCATTGGGGTTTATGGATGCTTCGACATGTATATATATGTATTGTAACATTAAAAGGAACATAAGGAAAAATCAATCTGGTAGTCCCTGTTTTAGGATCCATGGGAAAATCTTTGTGTATATTTGTTTTATGTGTTATTCTCTCTCCATTGTTTGTTTTATGTTTTTTAGAATTTGTATGCAGGTAATTTCTGTACGGGGTTAAAACCTACACATGGTACTGCTATTGCTGCAAATACCAACTGATTGTGATGCATTTTGGCTTGTTTTTCACTAATACTTTGACTTCAAATATTGTACTCATGTCTCTTGAGAATCCTAACAAGAAACTCTTCTCCCCCTGAAATCATGCTTCTCCAAATAGATTCTACTACTCAAATAACACCAACTATATCAATGAATTGATACACATTAGATAATGCACTAGGAACCCTCCCGTGATTAGTTCTCAAAAAGAGATGTCAACAAAATACAAATGGTTTCTCCACCTAAACCAAAGACTACTAATTGACATAGCGATACTAATTTACAATTAAGGAGCATGCAAAGCTTGTACCAAATTTTTTCATGGATCTAATATTGCTTGGCATAATCAAACTTACATCTTAAATGAAATAAGAGTGTTTCATACAAGATGCAAACCTTTCATTTTCTGAACAGTCAATGATTCTTGAGACTAAAGGACAATTCTTGCCATTGATAATAAAGTAGCTCCCCTTGAGCCATTTCTCTTTTATTTTTTCTGCATCTATCTCCTTGCTTCTAATTGAGGATTGATCTTATGGACCTATTTAGACTTTCTGCCTCTTCTCATTCCACACTTCTACTACAACCCACCTTACTAATGCAACAATAAATGTTTATGTGAGCTCCCCGCGGACCACGTTGGACACACTTTCTTCTCTCCTGCTCTATTGATATATTTAAAATAAATAAATTCATTGTCTAAATTAACATGGAAACTCAGTCTTACCTCCAACATTCAGATGCACCTCCCTGTACAATTCTTTCTAATGCTTGCATCTGACTTCTTTGGCTTCACTTGAATCCATTCTCTTCTTTGAATGAAGATAACTTGAGGATATACTGCCCTTGAGTAGATATAGTCCTTTTTATTCCACATCTTCATTGGATGAGTCCTAACAAGAACACTACTTTTGACCTGCTTCTTATTTACCCTTCTTTGGGCCTTATCTTGATTGTGCAGAGCTAGAAGACTCTCCTCTTTAATTTCTCCTTTCTTCACCCAAGACTTCTTTTTGTTGCCATTCCTCTTTATCTCTGGGAAATAATTAATTAGAATGTTACTTCCTTTCCTTACATGTATCTTTCACTCATTACAACCAACAATTATAGAGGGATTTACTATTGAGGTATAAGGATCATCCCTCTTAATTTGCTTTTTCTTTAGAGAAAAATAAGCTCCTTGATGATTCATTCCTCCTCTTTTCAACATGTACACTTGATAGAGAGTGCTAAAGAAAAACCCATATTCATATACTCTTTTATTTATTTTTATCTTCAATGGTCGAGCTACTTCTTTTGCATGCATACTCTGTGGAGAGGGATTTGCCATGCTTTATCTGCAATCTTCTTCCTTGTTCCCAAAGTTTCCACAATTGTATCATTTGACATGATATAGGAATGGGGAAAAAGGTTTGCTATATCTAAAAACATTCTTATCAAAGCCACTACGACTACTAACATTCTTACTCCTAGACAGCTTATTCCCTCTTGGGTCACAAATACCCATAACACTTCATTTTTGTGAATTCCACCTATAGTCTATGGCCTTATGCCCATAATTTTTGCAAGAAAAATAATAGCCATAAAAGGGATTTTGAAAAATGAACATACCTTTCCCTTCATACCTTTTTTGGTTCTTCATTTTCTCTCTATGTCCATTTGAATCGTTCCCTTGAGATATTCTTTGTTGTTGTTTAACATTTTTGTACTTCTTTTTCTTCTCTTGTTGTTGTTGTTTCTATACAACAACTTCTTTTCCTTTATTGTGTTTGGGATCATCAACTACCTTTTTTTGGGTAGTTTACCCTTCAACCTTTGCTTTATTGGAGCTTGAATCTTATTTGAAGCCCAAATGAGCCTTGATGATAGAGGATCTATGCTTGAAAAACATATCATACAAGAACTTTTTTCTCTCATCAAGTTTCTAATATTGAGACAACTCTTTATTTGCTCTTTCTAGATCATGTCTCAATGAGACTAATTTATCTGGTAGTCTCTCACAATAGGCTTCTCTTTCATTCAGCTGATTGGTCAACATCCCATTCAATAGGCTAGCCTCTCCTTATTGAGAATTTATATTAATAATTGTTTAGCTCAACTTTTAATTCTCAATATCATATTCATGTAGCTATAATTTTTTCTTGAGATTTGCTTCTAATAGCTCCTTGATGTCTTTTAGAGCAGATATTAACCTATTCCTAAAAATTATCCTTTCATTCATAGCCTTTTCTTTGCTACCAAAGGTGCTAGCAGAGCCACCACTGAGATCTAGATTCCTCTTTGTGTCTAGGTAATATTCCATAGGTCTAAAAAGTATCTCTTCTTCATCATTCCTAGGGATGCTCTTATTATCTTCTACATGAGAATGCTAATAGAATCCCCCTCCTATTTCTTCATAGATTGTTCCTTCTTCTTCTTCAGAGGTACCTCCATTAGCTATTAATACAAATGCAGGCTCCCCTTCATCCCTACTACTAGATGAACATTTATCCTTTTCTTCTGATAATGTACATGAACAACTAGAAGAAAAATGACACATTTCATTGCATTTATCACATATCAATAGAATATTCTAAGCAACATGGCCTCTCATTCAAGTCTTCTACCTAACCTTTGGAGTGAAGATCAACAACTAACACATTTGGACAAATATCTTTGAACCTCTGAGAATTTTCTTTCTGGGATGATTTCTTCTTCCTTTTCCTCCTCTTCCCCACTTTATCATTTCTAGCAACAACTTTTGAAGCACCTTGTTCACTATTTGAGAAGAAAGTTTCATCAACCTTTTCTTGATTGTGGTGGTTATCTTCTCCATACAAAAATTTTAATTTATCCAACATTTCGTTTTCTATATCACAATGTCTTACTTTATCAACATATGACTTTGATAGCCCTTTCATGATAATCCTCTTGGCCTCTGTATTGAACTCATTCTTCTCTCCATATTCTATAAATAAATAAATATATTCATATATTATCATTAAATGGGATCCCAATCTAATCCTCCAGAGCTCATAGCCTACTCCATTGAAAAATGGAACTCCTTCTGGTGTAAACCAAACTTGATTATTCATGTTTCCTTTTGATCTACCTTCAAGTGGTTAAGTTTTTCGTGAAGGAACTTAGCTTTGAAACCAATTGTTGGAAACAATGTTTAATATTGAGAGGGGGGTGAATCGGGATTAAGGCTAATTTTCACTTTTTATGCCAATTATCTTTTCATATTAATTGGAGACTATTCATGTGAGCAAGAACTATCATAACAAGTATAGAAAATGAAATCATATCATAAAAATTCATAATAAAAACATGAGCAACAAACACATAGAACATAAAGAATTTAATGTGGAGACCAAAAATTGAGAAACCACCAATGTTTGTTTTATCATGTAAATATGAGCTCCTACTCTATTACATCATTTGTTTTGTGAGCCAGCACTCATAGAAAGCACCAGTTCCCTTAGATTGTCATTTCTAGACACTACTAGCAAGAGGCCCCAACTCCCTTCTTCGTAGACACCTTTTGAAGTTACTTGAAGCACCAACTTCAGTATTTGTGCAAGCACCAACTTGCATGAGGCCCCAATCTCCAAGCTATATTTAGACAGCTACTAGAATAGAAGCCCCAACTCCTTGTTTTGTAGGAAACAAGCCACACTCAATAAGGAACTCGATACTCTTTGTTATGGCACCCACTCAGCTTCATATTAGCTTCGTATTCACCACTTCTTAGCCCTTTGTTTGACACTCACTCAACCTAATTTATACTCTCTGTAATCACTGAATATCCACCATCTATTCTCCTTCACAGCAAACACATCATTTTCCCTTCTATTATCGACTCTACATCATAGAAATACTTTGCATTACTCACCTATTGGCCTTCAACACTTTAGAAACCCGCACCTAAATTCAATATACTAAAAAATATAACTTATCTCCTATCTACTCCACAAGAACACTTGACCTTTATTAGCAACTCACTACAACACACTCATAGTCATCCCATGTAGTAGAAATACATGCATGCACTTAGTCCTCATATATTTTGCATACTATCTCTCAGCTTTTGTTATTCCATAGGCTCTCTCAGTCTCTTTGAGCTACTCACACAACCAAAAAATTGTTGACTTTCCCTCTAGTTTGCACTCCTATAGTCCATGGTTTTGTTCATCTGATGCACTAGAATCGATGCAGTAATCTCTATCAATTACTTTGCCTGAGTGTACTCCTGTATGGTATATCATTCTACTGTTACATCTAATTACTCATCCACTGCATCATAATTAAATCATAGAATGGGCTTTGAAGTGTTTTATCACGCTGAGAATTAAATCTCATTCCACCTTGTTGATGCCTCTAAAATCATAGCACCCACATTGGGGGATAACCACCCCGTCCGGACCTTAGTACAACTCCTTTTCCGTTTGGGATAGTGGCTCCGACTGGGGGTTATGGGACCAGTTTCCCAAATAATGTGTGGTTTGATGAATGAATATTTTGATGTATATCGGAGATGGTAAGTGGTTTAACTTATGACTTTAAAATATACAAATATTCCTACATAGCCCCGGTAATCTAATAACAGTGTGATTCTTGATAATTCCTAACAGACAAACAATCATATAGATGATTTACCTATCTATAGAAAGGTGTATTTAAATAATGATTAATTTGTTTAAGAAATTAAACAAAGTAATTATGAAAACATATCGTATGACATCGTAATATTTATCGCTGATATATATCTCTAATTATAACAATTCTAAATTGTTCATAAATGACTCAATATAGAATTATTTAAAGCGTATGAATACATCAACAATAGAAAAATTAAATGAAATGCCAATTAAATCAAGACAAAAAGAACAATGATAGAAATACCGCATGCATTTGGGTCTTGATCTGTAAATAACATTCCGGTTCCATCTCTTTATTCCAAAAACTTCCAGGTGATACAAAAATGCAAGTCTTGAAAAAGTTCTTTCACAAAAATTTGAAACCTTGATCCACTGCTTATAAAAAAATAAATTTAGAAGCGCAGAAGTGCAACTTCTCAAGTCTAGTTTTTGTACAAGTTGAGGACCCTTTATGCAATACATTGAAAGGGTTTATATAATACAACTAAAACAAATTGTCAACATAAATCGCTTAGAATTGTTGGAATTGTAAATATGCAAATCTGGGATTTGCATTGCAAAAATAGTAGTGTGAATGCCTTTGAAAAGGATTCATTGTATCTATTTCTATTCCTATATCTGCAACTAAAAAATTGAGAGCATGTTTTGAATTTCAGGAGGATGACTCATCCTTGAGTGTAGTTGTCCCATGTACATGGCATCTGAAAGTTCGAGCACCATGCAATCAACAACGTCGGTAAGGAATTTGATCGTCATCTTCTGACTGTGCGGATTGACCAAAAAGGACCAAAACGCATCCCAAGTAAGGCTTTGTACTTTTCTAAGTTGTTCTTCTTTGGTGGCCAAATCCTACTTCCATTGATTTTCTAACATTTTCTCTTTCGGGAGCTTTCTAGGGGAATAGTCAGAAATCAAATTAACTCCATATAAATTATCATTTACCAGTGCTATCACATTGTTCATTATAGCTCTCACCCTGGAAGTAGCCCTTTCTACCTTTATTAACTGCGTTTTCCATTCTGAAAACAATACTTATTTATGTGACTCTTGAAATTTTGGTAGGTTAGCAGCTATGTCTTCCTCTGTGCTTTTCCATTTGAGGAAATTTGAGACCTTGCCATATGCGTCCTTAAATTCTAATCTGGTATTAATTGCCTGATCGATCAGCGATGTAGTGATGATGCATAGTGGGTTGATAACCGATATTTTATGATAGAGGAGATTGATTTGTTGTGATAAGGCCTTATTTGCTTCTAGAGCTTCCTTCTTGAATTCCTCGACCTTAGGATAATCTCTGAACTGTTCTGTATATAGTTGAAGCTGTGCGATTTCCTCTTCTTTTTCCTTCATTCCTTGTTGATGTGTCAATTGAAGCTGTTCGAGCTGCTGGGACAATTGTTGTTGCTTCTGAATGGCATACTAGTCAATCTTTTGTTTCTCTAGGTTCAATTGAACTTTGAGCTGCTTGTTCCCCTGTTTTTCTTAGACCAACTATTCCTCAAGTTGATTAATCTTCTCTTTTTCTGCTATTGTTTTCTCTTCAAGCTGATTAATCCTTTGATCTTTTTCTTTGATTAATAGATTCACCTCAGAGGCCTTATCAATTGTGGCAGTTGTGTAAGCCCCTGCATATTGGGATAGCTTAGTCAAATCCTCAGAAGGATTGATCTTTGAATCCTTCCATATAACATTCATAAATTCTTATTGAGGAGCTATGGATGATGTCTGATCAATTTTCCTCTTTTTCCTCTGTTTCCTGACTACAGCCCTGTTCTTAGGACTGTAAAGACATCCAAAGGTGGTATCTCCTCAATATTTAATGTAATTTCACCTAAAGGATTTTCAGGGATTATTTCAACTTCTTTCTGAGCTATGACTGTACTGGGTCTCTTTTCAATTGTGCTCTCAGTAACGATGGGCTGTTGAGTTGTGGGTGATGCAAATGCAATATTGTTTTGGGGGTCGCTCTGGTTTTTAATCTGCTGATCGAATTGTTCACATTCTTTTATCAAGATGGGGTCAATATGAAAATCTGTGCCAAGGGGTTCACCAGTCTTTGGAACTGTTTCCCCTTTCTTGAAAATATCTTCAATAGTCTGCTCCCCATTGTGTTCTTCTTGCTGAATAATAGGGGTAGTATTTAATAAATATAGAGGCAATTTCTGTAACCTCCTTGTCCTGTATTCATGAATTCATCCATATTTGCGGCTCCTAGCTTGAATCTTGCCAGATGAGTTACTTGTGAAAATAACTCTGCAGAAGTGAATAAATCATCAAACTCATCCTCCTCATGTATAAATTTAGAAATTTTCACCTGACTGGTGAAATTGTAAGCGACCTTGTTTGGATCATACTGTCTCTTAGGAATTATTGCTAAACTCAGGTCCTTAGTTTTCTCTACCTCTTTCTCAACATGCTTAAAGTCATGCAATATGTAAGTGCCATAGTGGAGGGGAAATGGAGGCCACACTTGTTTTTTAGAGTCTCTGAGGTTTCTAGTCATTCCCTTCTCCACCATCTGGTATGCTATTTCCCTAGCTAATAGATTGTTTGGGATATAGAGTGGAAGAACATGAGGGTTTGTTATACTTCCAAAAACTAATATAGGTGAAATTCTCCTCCCCGAACCAACTGCCGATTGAAGTTAAGTCAATGTTGGCTTCGTCAAAGACCCGAGGAGCAGGATTATTAAAAATGGCTTGATGAATAGGTAAAACAAAACCATGGAAAATTCTATATATGTGATTTTTGTAGTCCAACTTCCATAGATACTTGTGATAAATATGGATAGGGGTTGGGTCTTGAACAGTCCATTTCCAACCCAGAATAGGAAAGTTAGAATTGAAACAAATAGTGTCCATTATGTAGGCACTCATATAAAATGGGGGCACGGCTCTGGTGGTGACAAATCTGTTTCTTCTATAATCTATATTTGAATGGCCATTTTTATCGGATAAAATAGTTTCCCAATCCATAATAAAAGAGTTGACTACTGCTTCTATTAATGGGACCATTTCTACAGAAAACCTAGTAGAATCTAGGCTTCCAAAGAGCCTACATACCATTGCAGCACCATAAAAATACGGAGATGCCAAGGAGTCCATAGAGTACATACCAGAGGATTTGTGCTTATGCTTGTTTGGAAAATGTCTCCACTATTTGACAGGGTTTGACTTTAGGTCATTCTCCTTAGCGAAAGATTCTAGAAATTCCTTGTTGTAGTGTTGTTGGGGATCCGGCAAATGGTACATCTTTTGGCTTGAATGTCCCGAACATCTTCCCATCGGCTGTGAAGAAGGCTCTATCTGTTATATTAATACTTTCGATGACCCATATCACTAGATCATTATATGGTAAAACTTTGGCTCGGGCTGCTATTTTATGGAGGAAGGAGTTGGCCAAGTCATTGAGCGTGCTCTCTATTTTATCAGTTGCATCCACTGTTGCTTCTTCTTCTATCTCCATTAGATCTTCTACTTCGAGTAAAGTATAGATGCCTTCCCACGAGATTTTATTGAGTCCTAGACAGGTAGTATGCAATTACCCCTAATTTCGCTGGTGATTCTTCCACTAAAACAAGGGCCTTTGCTTTCCGAGATTTCTTAGACATCTTTCTTGATGTGCGATACTCATTCAGTTCTGCAAAATGAGAAAGAGGAGCGTAATAGTAAAAAAACTTGAACATAGATAATACAAATTACAGACTAAACATAATTAAGCGCATTAGATGCATGAGATGTTATGTTGTACTTAGCTATCTCAAATGAAATCTTCAAAGGACATACCCATAACTGCTCCTTAATGTTTTGCCGTAACTTCCAACGTGAAAATTTAATGCTAAAACCATATGTCACATCACAAGTCTTGTAATAGTCTTTTGTAGAATAGGTGTCGTGACTCCGTGATTTGTGATCAACAATTGTGTTATTTTAATATTTTTATAATAATCACGTATCACAAATTGGGAGTTACAAGCGCCATACTCAAAAGATTTGTTTGCATAGTTGTGATTGCGATGAGCGTTGAGCTGGCATAGGGAGACAATGGGTTTTAATCTTCGTAAATCACATTATTTCTTTGTTTATCGATTTATCCCTTTACGGCATTTATTTATAATATTTATCACTTTATTTTTATCAAGAGTGTGCCATACGATAATTAAATCGCATTGCGATTCTTCAATGCAGTATATTGGATGTTTCTTTATGAATAAGTGATATGTGATTTGTGATAGCCTTATCGCATCAAAATATTTCAATGGAGTCTAATGGACGCTTCACTATGAATCAATGATATGCGATTTGGCAATAGCCTTATCGCAATCACAAAGTTTCAATGCTGCTTTAGATCATCCCATGGGATTAACGTTGTGCGAGATGCGACAATTTTATTACATCATGCGTATAAAAGGCTTACCTTGATAAAACTTTGCAATGAGGGTTTTATTATGACTATGATCACATCGCAAGCTCTTCAAATGGATTTTCACGGGTTCTTAAAGAAATGTGGTTTGCAATGAGCAGTTCTAACTATTCTAAAAGCAATTTTGATATGACTTCTATGGAAAATTTATTTTATTCAAAAGTTAATTGCTTTTATTTATATTCAAAAGGGGACCCATTTATTATTTAATATTTAAAGATTAAGAGTTTAAAAATTGAAATGGGGGGGGGGGGGGTGGTGTATTATAGCACAACACACCTGCACACTCAAGGAGCCCTAAATTAAATTATTCCTAATAAATATTTGAACATTAGAGTGGCATTCCATGCTTATTAGTTAGGACCCACAGAACTCAAAATGTACTGCATCATTGTTGGCTAATAAAAGGTGTCTTTTAAAACTCCTAATTACCCCACATTAATCATCAACCCAGACAAGTCCTTTTATTCGAAGAGTGTACACAATATGTGCATGCTATAAATCTAGAGAGTAATGTTTCCTAAAATGAAGTATAGACCTTTGATACAAGAGTAAACAGATGCATCTAATAAACTCAAATTGCAATCATTAAAGAAAATATGACATCTAAGATTCAAGACTCAAACCTCTGCTGAAATCGTAATCAAATCTCACACAAGGAATTCAATTAACAATAGCATTAGCCGAAAGCACAGTAACAATAACTCATCTCTTCTTAGCTGATTCAATCTAAATCATACTCAATCTCTACAAAGCAATCCAAATGGAAATGATATTAATCTAAGAGTTTGAGAGCAATTACCAAACTCTTATAGTTGATTAAATCAATACGATTCACTATCTAAATAATTTAATTTGCAATAAGCATAAATCGAATCAAACGACAGTGTTGTAAATTATATAAAGAGAATATATTACTTCAATACAGGAAAGCAGTAAATAGCGAATAGGATAAAATCACATAAAACATGAAAATTAACAAACCATCAAACTTGCGAGAATCAAAAATATATAACACAAGGAAGCAGTTTAATCCACCAGAGGCTGGGCCCTTAGCCACCAGCGAACACTACTGAGTTACTTCAGAGAATATGAATGAACAACAACTTCAATCATATATTAATCATTGAACTTAAGTAGCATTACAATATGGTCACATTCTCCAACATCACGAGTCTATAAATTAAAATTACAATTTGAAATAACAGAGATCAATCCCCTTTCTTCCTACAATCATTTGCTTTTATAGTCAGAAAGAGGTAAAAGATAAATGCGAACCCTCAAAATCTCCCGATCCTGAGGGATTCACAATTGATTTCTATCTTCAGACACCTTTCCTATTTCACACTGATCCTCCTGATTCATCCTTCACCCTATCCGCAACTGACGCGCTCCATTCTTCATTTTTTGGTTTATGTTGTTCCATCATTAGGGAACAACAACTAATCCTTTCATCGTTTTTCTGCATAAAGAGGAGTAAAATTTAGTTATAATATCTAAATCTTAACTACGAGTAGTTCATCCATTTCTTATCATAATCCATCAATATGTTAACGTATTAAGATATGAAAAAGGATAAGAAACGAGGAAAAAAGTGATGAAATTAAGAGTAAATACATACCCATTTCGTAACTCAACATACTCCCCTGCTTACCCTGTTTCATGTCCTCATGAAAAGTAAGTAAATCTTATGCATTGTAGTTAAAGAGTAGGTTGGAGAAGGAGTGTCAAAAATTGGTCTAAAACCATGATGTTGAGCCAGGAGCGCAAAGGCGGGCCCTTCCTTTCCTTCAGGAAATTCGTAGATAGCCCAATAATCTTCAGGAGGATACCAAATGATGGGGCTACGAAACCGACATCCTAACCAATAAGGTCCTTCTCTCAAAATAAGATTGCTATAGGTGACAAAACAGGCCGCAGCTTCTTTAAAATTTCTATAATTAAATGGCTCCCTATCCTGCACACTATTAGTGGAGATCATCCACCTGAGCTTGGATGCAGCCAAAGAGCTTTCTTGAATGGAGAGGAAATATGATACTTCGTTCTATACAATCTCCTTATGAATGGGCCCCAAAATTTTAATCACCCCTTCTCTTGTCACTAGACTCTTATGGTTGGCAAGCATTTGTAAAGGGTGCTTGGGTTCACTTCTTACCCAAAGATCTAATCCATGTTCCTGTCTTTGGAGTGCGTTACGAGCTTTAAACCATTTAATTTGGTTAACTGCAAATGAGATAAAGGCCTGGAATTGAACATCTCCGACAAAAGGGTTAGGGTTCTTTTCCACCTCGTTATCTAATACAAAATTGTGCAGGTAAAACTCACAAAGAAGCCTTTGAACTTTTACACCATGTTGTTTGCAGCAATTTATAAAATCTTCAATTGTTCTTAATTCATTTGGTTTTCTAGCTCTCACGGCTTTAATTTTCAACAACAGGTATCATTTTAACAAAAACAAGGCATAATTGGTGGCGGGAGACCTGCATGCCAAGACATCTATATATAGTGAGCAGATTGTGTCTGTCTGACCTATGACCCTGTCTAGCTTGAGCTTGATCTTCTCTATTTTCTCTTTTGCCTTTTTACATTTGTCGAAATTCTTACTCTCTATTGCATTCATTTCTCGAAGCTGTCTCTGCAGCTCTTGATATTTTTGCTAGGAAACGATTTCTTGTTCAAGTCATTCCATCGCGAGTCGAGCTTGTGCCAATTCTTTCTGAAGATTCAGTATAATGGGGTCATTGTGTGTCATGATGTCCTTGGCTTGTATGCCTGTGAACTGCTGATGCTATGAGAAGGGGTATCTTATGTCTGAATTTCTTTACTATGGGAGGTCCAAACCTCCGTCTAAGTAGCCATGCTATAAGAGGGTACATCCTCTGTCTAAGTAGCTATGTCTACTAAATTGCATGTTGTTCCTTTTGAGTGATGACTGGTTGAGTAGGTATGGGCTCAGTTTGAGTTCTTGTAGCCCTACCTTCATATAACTCTGTTTGTATGGCCACATTTACTATCTTCGAGGTATTGTTCGGAACCTTTCCCATTGTGATTTCTTTTATTTTCCTTCAGAGCCTTTTAACAGTTTTGCGAAGCTTATGCTGTTCTTTTCTTAGCTTCTTCAATTTGTCTCTATACCTTTTCGGATGAGTAACTGTTTTGATGATAGTCTTGTTAATAGCTTCTGCTTCTAAAGAGCTTGGTTGTTCACCCTAGCTCTATTCTAATAAGACAGTGTCTCCAAATTGATTATCAGCATCCCGAATAATCTCTGTCTCAACTTCTTCTTCTTGGTCTATGATTTCTGTGTTTAGGTCTACCTGGCTATTTTCCATTGGGAGCATGTCACCAGATTGATTCTCTACTTCCTGAATGGCCTCTGCATCTGCTTGCACTTTGCGGCTTGCATCATTTGAGAGATATAGAATTTTGGTATAGCTAGAATTACTAGGAGATTGGGTTTCTCCTAAGTTAAGATTGAACAGTCCTTCAGGTTGCATGTAGACATTCATGTTGGCCAGGACCTGGGCCATCTCGAAATCATGCAACAGATCATCTTGGGGGCTCATATTTGGTGTTGGGAGAGATCCCAATTCGTTTCTTTGTTCATCTTCAAAATTCCCTGTTCCTTCCTCAGGTTCTGATTCAGGGTTGTCTTGTCCTTCTAACTCTAGCTACGAGTATTGTTCACTTACTGGGCTGGATAATTCTATGGGTTGACTAGCACTGCCTTGAGGATTTTCAGACGTTCCTTGTTTTGACCTCAGCCTTGTGGATCATCTGCGATTGTGAGGTATGCTTCCTAAAAGGGCAGTCCTCTTTCTTTTTGGAACAGGGTTAGGTGCTGGTAGGGCTACACCTCTTTCAAGGGTCAATATTAGATCATCCTAGGTTGATTGTTGCTGGGAAAGATTATAGCTAACTATTAATCTGATGAGAAAATGGTGGCTAATTACTGTTTCTATGTGTTGGGACCATCTTAGCTTCTTGGCAGTGTCATGCAATAATGAATTCAATAGTGAAAGTAAATTAATAGGGCATTTTTGTTTTAAAACTACTAAAAGTTTGAGATGTCGTGGCCTTACCACATCTTTACACCCATCGCAGGTAATATAGTTCTGGACAATTCGTGCCAATTCTCCCCATGGCTCTCCAAGAGAGGATGGCCGAATTCCTTTGCCCTTCTTGATTATCTCCTGTCCTTTCTCCCTAAAAGCCTCGATAACATCATGCAGCTTCAATCGCTTGCCATCCCATACTGGTCCTTCTGCTAGCAACCCAAACACTTCTGCTATCACAGCGTCTGTTACAGTGATTCGTCTGCCTCTTACCATAGATTGTCCATTCTATAGATTCCATAAAAATTCGATGGTGATTTCCTCATTGGGGGGTTGAAATCTTGTAAAATATGCTATCCATCTTATGCGAGCTAGAATTTCCCTGGCTTCATCAGAAACAACCATTGTTAGAGGTTCTCGGTGCACTGTTATTCCTCCCATAATTCTTGAATTCTGCAAACAATTAGTGTAGCGGGGAAAGCACATCAATGAATAAAGCCGAGAGATGGAACAATAAATGATTATAATGGCTCTATCTGGTGATACTTTATAACATAAATACCGTTATCGAGGACTATTATAATTCCACATGCTCTGTGATCATGGGATGTCGTATTGTTCTGCAAAATCAAATGAAAAGATGACAACGCATGCATAAGTATATTGGAGGTCCTCGCCCCCCTTCGAAATAATAGGTCACCTACGACTGAATGAATGAAGGGATAACGAGTTGGCAAAAAAGTACAGGGGTGATGGATTGGGTAATGAAAGTGGCAAGGTATGCATATTAATGAAAGGATCATAAAGGATATTGGAGTGATGAAAACAAGGCATGTAACGAGAATTATCAATAAGTGATAAGATGCCATGATGCGATAAAGAAAAAGGACAACATACGTAGGAAATAATACTTTACCTCCATTATTACACTTAAAACTGTTGCGATTGATTTAAAAAGATTAAATCATGCATAAAGGTTCAAGGTAAGTTAGGGACATAGTCTCTCCATAGAAGAGATAAAAACATAAGAAGAGGGCATTATAATAATTATTGATGTAAAGTAAAACTTCAATACCATCAGTAGAGCTTCTGCTACCTGCAGGCGTCCATAGCCTCAACAGAGTTTCTTTCTAACCTTTGGGAACCATGGTACTCTATGTATAATTGGGGAAGTGCATTATGATGTCCATAGTAGAGACCAATGTGCTGGTGTGGTAACCAGATGAGCACATTGCCATTCACTGGGAAGTAGCGAGAGTGGTCAGACCGGCTCGTGATGAGACCTCCTATTCCAAGGACTTTGTTTCTTGATGCATCCATTGGATCATATCCCTGGTATGGTGGCCATAGTGGGAATGCCACTTTGCACCTTCCTTATGATCATGGTAGGCTGGCTCGTGATGAGACTCCCTATCCTCTAACTGTGGAAAACAGTCATAAAATTGTTAGTGAATATATACATATGCATAACATATGCATATACATATGCATATACATACATACATACATACATACATACATACATACATACATACATACATACATACATACATACATACATATATACATAATACATAACATATATAATATATATTATATATATATATATATATCTATTATATATATATATATATATATATATAATGGGTAGCTCAACACTCTTTAAGAGTAGGGATGGTGAAAGAAGTTTGAACATATCAATAGAAAAAAAATATACCCATAATCTTATAGATAATAAACAAAGAGAATCATACGGGACAAGGGAGAACTAGCATGGTACAGATAATAAATCAGTTTGATTTATAGTGGAAATGAGGACAGTGAAGTGATATAGATAATTGTGTCCTTTCTTTTTCAGTAAATACAAAGCAATCTTGTTAAAGATGATAATATTCAAGATATTTGCCTGTTCCAGTAGACTCCATACTTGTTGTCCTTAAATATGTATTGTACTTTTATGCCATAAAGAGGATCATAAAGAGTGAGCTGGGATGGTCTAGGGTTGATCATGCAAGGGGAAGAAAGGGTGTTCTCAAAAATACTCACAAGGTGTTGTTCCCCGAAGGTAATAGCAAAATAAAACCTACACAAAAATTGATGTTCCCTGTAGGGAATAATAGTTGTTCCCTGTAGGGAACAGAAAAGAAAAACACGCAAAAAAGTGTTGTTCCTTATAGGGAACAACAATTGTTCCCTATAGGGAACAACAAAGAAAAATACACGCAAAAAGTGTTGTTCCCTATAGGGAACAATAGTTTTTCCCTATAGGGAAAAGAAAATAAAAACATGCGAAAAAGGGTGTTGTTCCTTATAGGGAACAGTAGCTGTTCCCTGTAGGGAACAACAAAGAAAAACATGAAAAAAAAGGTGTTGTTCCCTGTAGGGAAAAACAAAGTGAATACACATGAAAATTGTTGTTCCCTATAGGGAATAGCGGTTGTTCCCTGTAGGGAACAAAAAAGAAAAATGCACACAGAAAGTGTTGTTCCCTCTAGGGAATAGCAGTTGTTCCTTGTAGGGAACAACAAAGCAAAATACACATGAAAAGCATTGTTCCCTGTAGGGAATAACAAAGGAAAATGCTCATGAAAAGTGTTGTTCCCTATAGGGAACAATAGTTGTTCCCTGTAGGGAACAACAAAGGAAAATGCATACGAAAAGTGATGTTCCCTATAGGGAATAGTAGTTAGGGAAAAACAAAGGGAAATAGGAAAAAAAACTAATGAACAATCATCTCTACTATTCTAAGCAAATCCAATCAAATATAAAGAAAACAGAAAAGCAATTTTATGTACAGGTTTCTAAAAATAAATTTTTCACTGGACTGGTGCTATCGAAGATTTTCCCTCTTCAACGAGAATTTGTATCATAGAATCTTCACATATCTGTTGGCAAAAGGATTCCCCTGTAAGTGATTTGTGGTAGAGGTGTACTCGATGTCCATTTGCTTTAAAAGAGTAGCCAGACCCATCAATGGTGGCTAATGTAAGGTTGCCATTATTGTGCACCTCTTGTATCTCGTAGGGGCCTAACCATCTAGTTTGGAATTTGCCCGGGAAATCCTGGAACTTGGAATCGTACAGAAGTTCCTAGTCACCTTCATGGAATATCTTTTTCTTGATGAGGGCATCATGCCATTTTTCTCTTTATTGTTGAAGCAGTGTAGTATGTTGAAGAGCTGATAGGCAGATTTAATCCAATTCATGGATTTGATGTAGTCTGTTAACATGTGCTTCATTCAAATCCAATCCTAGTTCTTGGGCTATCCTCAATGTCTGAATTTCAAATTCTATTGGGAAGATAGGTTCTTTGCCAAACAATAGTTGATATGGGGAGTATCCTATGGTATTCGTCCAAGTCGTGCGATATGCCAACAGGGCTTCTGGCAATCAGGTAGCCCAATCACGTCTATGTGAGGCGATTGTCTTTGTTAGAATGGCCTCGATTACTTTGTTGGTACTTTCTACTTGACCATTTTCCTACGGGTGGTATGGAGATGTGGTTTTGTGCAAAATGTGATGATCTTTTAATGTAGTAGTAATCTTATGGCCTACAAATTGTGGCCCTCCATCTGTAATTATTTCTCTGGGCAAGCCATACTGCACGAAAATTTGGAAAAGAAAGTGGATTATTGTGTCCTCTGTTGCCCTTGGTAATGCTTCTGCCTCCACCCATTTAGTCACATATTCCGTTGTAAACAATATATATGTCTTTTGATTAGATGTTGGGTTTATTGGGCCAATGAAATCTAATGCCTAGTGTTCAAAAGGTTCGATGACTAACTGTGGATGCAGGGGCATCTTGTCAGACTAGCCAGGGTGGCCCATTCTTTGGCAGCTATCGCATGCCTTGACAAATTTCTTAGTGTCCTTAAAAATTGTGGGCCAATAATAACCCATATATAAGACTTTATGTCCAGTCCTACGGTTTGCAAAGTGTCCACCGCAAGGTCCATCGTGGCAGGCTTTTAGGATATCATAGATTTCTTCTTCCCTGACACACCTGCAGATATGCATATCAGCTCCTGTGTGAAAGAGGTATCCTCCGATCCAGGAGAAACAAATGCTACATTGCACTATTAATTTTCTTTCTCTGGGAGTGAAGTGCTTGGGTAATTTTCCCACTACTAGGTAATTCGCAACATCCGCGTACCACAGTGTTTTCATGGTCACAACAAATAGGTGCTCATCAGGGAACTTTTCTTCTACTGCCACTACGTCATTTGTCTTTGGCACATGTGAGAGGAAGTCTGCCACCAGATTTTCCTTTCCTAGTTGATCCTTGATTGTTATGTCAAATTCTTGTAAAAGGATTAACCATCGGGTCACTCTTCCATTCGTAATAGGTTTATTAGCTAAATATTTGATAGCAAAGTGATTAGTATACAAAACCACAGGGTATCTTGTTATATAGTGTTTGCATTTGTTAATAGCATACATTACAGCTAGAAACTCTTTCTCGGTCACGATGTAATTCAACTCAGCAGGAGTTAAATTTTTGCTAATGTAGTATATCACATAAGGCTTCTTATCTTCCTCTTGGCTGAGAGCTATTCCAATGGTTGTATCTGATGCATCAGATGAAATCTGGAATGGTAAATCCCAGTTCAGGCCCCGTAATACTTGGGCTATTGATACTAACCATTTTAATTCTTCAAAGTCAATGTCACATTTTTCAGTCCATATAAAATCGATATTTCCTGTCAAAGCATATAATGGTGCAGCAATTTGGGAGAAATTCTTTATAAGTCTTCGATAATATCCAGAAAATAAAAAAAAACTACATACCTCAGTTTGAGTGTAGGGGGTAGGTATTAAGAGGATTATCTGATTTTTTGCTAGATCTACCCGAATTCCAATTGCTAAGATATAATGACCCAAGATGAGGCCTTCGATCATCATCATGTGGCATTTCTTGTGGCTTATGTAGAGCCTAGTAGCAATGCATCTTTGCAGGACTTTCTCTAGCGTCTGTAATGCCGGCTCGAAGTCATCTCCATAGGGTGTAAAATCGTTCATGTACACCTAGAGTCCCTCATTTATCAAGTCTGCAAAGATTCTGAGTATGGCTCTCTGGAATGTGGCAGGTGCATTGCACAGTCCGAAAGGTAATACCTTGTAAAAAAACGTCCCCCAAGGGTAGGTGAAAGTAGACTTATCTTGGTCTTCAGGGGCAATTTGGATTTGGTTGTAGCCACTAAAGTCGTCTAGGAAAGAGTAGAATTTTTTACCTGCCAATATGTCTAGAACCTGGTCGATGAAAGGGAGCGGGAAATGATCTTTTTTCATTGCTTTATTAAGCTCTCTGTAATCGACACATATACACCACTTCCCATTCATTTTAGGAACCACAACTTATGGAGAAACCCATTTGCTATCAGATATAGGATAGATAAAATTTACATCTAATAGTTTCTGTAGTTCATCTTTAACAACATCCTTTAGGTGGGGGTTTAATATTCATTGAGGTTGTCGAATGGGTTTCGCATCTTTCTCAGTATAGATGTGGTGCATACATAAATGGGGGTCAATACCTTTCATATCCCGGTAATCCCAAGCGAAAGCCTCTTTATATTTTCTAAGGATTTCGATAAGCCTTTGTTGCTAGTCTTCAGTCAGGTTTTTGTTAATGTTTAGGACTTTCCCTGGCTCAATTTCAATGGGTTTGCTGTTATAAACAGTTGTTGTTGGTATTGTTTGGTCATTTATATCTTTTAAGGGATCTTCTTCAATTTCGTTATCCAGGGCTACTTCAATCATGTGACATTTTAGATTAGATACAACAGTTGGGTGGTTAATGTAAGTGTTAATAATGTCATCTTCTGTTTGATTCTTAAATTTAAGAGCATCTGCTACAGTTAGTAGTGATAAAATATTTTTGGTTAAATATGTTACAGGTTGTTTCCTAGTTTTTATTATAGTTAGGCTTGACTGAGCTGGAGGATACAAAGCTAGGTTCTTCACATTACTTCCTCTTGCTATAGTCATACTACCTATTCGAAAGCTTATATAAGCATCTGCAGTCGCTAGCCAAGTTCTTCCTAATATTAGAGGATGTCCATCTAGCCGGTTTCTAGGATTAATAATTAAGAAAACTGTTGGGTATTCCCAAGAATATACAGACACCATTACATCCTGTAATGTCCCTTCTGGCTTGACAAGTGATCGGTCAGCAAGTTCCAGCAAGGTCGTAGTCGAATCTAAGGTTGTGATGCCAAGTCTTTGACATGTTGTTGTTGTGAGAATATTAATGGTTGCCCCTAGATCGACTAATGCATTGGGAAAGGAACATCCATTTATTTGTACTGTGACTATAGGGTTTCTTGGGTCCTCATATTTCACCAGTGTTTCTCTTCCTAATAGTAAATCAGACAAAGTTCCGACTACGTGGACAGTTGGTGTTGCTTTTATTTTCCTCATAGGCTTTTTGGTACACAATTCCTTAATGGTTTTTGCATAGATTGGAATGTCTTGAATAGCCTGGAGGAGGGGTATTTTTCCACAAAGATTTTTTAATTCTCCTAGGAGATCGAAATCAGGATATTCGATTGGGCGAGGTATAATCAATCTTTTTGGGAATGGTGGAGAAGGGGCAATAGTTTGATCATGGTTTTTCTGTTTAACTGTATTCTCCATTTGAGGTGTTTGTTCTACATGCAGTGGTTCTTCTAATTGTATATTTTTATCACCCTCTGACTCGATTATCCATCCAGACCTCAATTTGAGTTCATTACACTCTCTCAACTCAGTTTTTGGATCCAGTCCTTCAATAATTTGTACTGACTGGATTGGTCTATTGTTGGGATTCAGGTTGGGCTAGGCTGGGAGTTGTGGTCGTAAATTAGGTTGAGGATTTTGTTGCAATGTGTAAGGTGCTGGTAGCGTAGGTTGAGGTAGGGGGATTGTTCTTGCTGGCTGATTTGTAGGTCTTTGCCAGCTTGACTGCTAGTTTTGGTTTTGTGAAGTGGACGGGGGCCATTGAGATGGATATGGATTGTTCTGCCAAAATGGTGGAAAGTAAGAGGAATTTGGCCAACTATTGTTTGGATTTGATTGATTGGACTAAGGTGGCAAAGAAAATGCTTGTGGTGACCAATTAGGAAAAGGTGGCTAGTTTTGCCATGTAGCCCCTGTGTATTGCTGAGAATTCTATTGTGAGGGCTGAAAGAATGAAGATGGGTTGGTAGGCATACCTGTTTGTCATGCTTGCCATTGGCGACGTTGATTTAACAGGCAGATTGGTTTCGTTTCTTCCTCTGCCTCTTTGAAGATTGCTTTTAATCCTGGGAGTGATGGGAAATTTTTTGTGGCATGTTCTTTAGTGCATATGGCACAGGTCTATACCATATCCAGTGGACATTCTTTATGACTATGTTTCTTCCTGCATCGAGGGAAAAAAATCACCAGGTTCTGTTCTACTTTGGCTTGCTTCTTCTTGGCTTGCATGATGTCTAATTGTGTTCTCAAGGTTCGCAGGATATTCATTTTGAAATCTTCCAGCAGGTTGCCGATTTCAGTACGAGTAATGCTTCCACCAGATATTTTGCTGTCCCTGGTGATCATATTGCGTTCTATTGGTTTCATCTTGTACTGCCCCTTGAGCACCTGATACACAAATTAATAATGTTAGCATATTCTTCTTGATAGATATCACCTTTACCCATAATATTCAATGTCTCTATCAGCGTGGATTTTAGCACATTATCTAGCAGAGGCAGATTTGCGTAGGGAGATATTTGGAGGTTATATTGGAAACGCTCCACATACTCTTACAAAGTTTCACTAGGTCTTGCTACCACTTGGAATATCTCATCTTTTAGTTCTCTAGATCTGTAATAATCCTGGTATTTTTTAAGGAAATAAGTTTTCATTTGGTCCCAATCATTTATGGTGCCCCCACCCAGTCCCATAAACCAACACAGGGTTGCTCCCTTTAAAGTGGAGGGAAATGACTTCAGTTTCTAGGGATGGATGGTGTAATCATAACCCCGACATAGGATGTCAAATTCAAACAGGAACACATCCGGATCTTCTGAAGTGAGTCCATGAAAGGTGGGAATATTTTGTAGAGGGATAGCTTTCATGGGGGCGTTGACCACTATGTCAACAATAGGATACTGTAGTTTAGAGGTCTGGGGTGCTTTTCGATTATTGGCCATTTGATCAAAGATATGCCAGTACCCTTCCAGGATTTCTGGAGCTAGAGAGTTATCCTTGGGATGTCTAGAAGAGGTAGGAATGATCCTAACAACATTCCCTTGATCTGGGGCACTGTATGTCCTCTGCTCAATTACTACCTGAGGGGATCTTGGTTCCTCTGTTTCCCTTGTTTCTCCTCCTCCACAAATGTTGCAAGAATTCCCTTATTGTGAGGGAATTGGTCATGAATTTTCAATGTCTTGAAAACTCTGCTTAGTCCCTTCAGTTTTACTGTGGACCTCAGTGTAGGCTATAGATGGTGAGCCTGTGGCCCGAAGGGAGATAGTAGGTTGTCTGGAAGCAACAGTTCGGGGACCTACTGATAGTTGAGATTCAGCTTTTCTTAAGATGTCGTCGATAAAAGTTGATCGTCCAAGGGTCATTGGTCCCTTAGATTTTTCAGGTTTGGGATGTGGAATTGTATTTTTTTTTGGTATTTTCTTCTTAGTCATTCATGCAAAAATTCAAATGTTTATTTCTACCTTAAATTCCTAACAATTATGTTGGAAAGCGGGCTAGGGAGCAGCCATTTTACTTGCTCCGTACGCAGGTTCTTACCTTCCATTTTTAATACCCAGTTTTCTCTCAACAGACAAACATCAAACACCTACTTCAGTTTTCTATAATTGTGCTGAAAAGCAGGCAGAGGAGCAAGCACTTTACTTTCTCGTTACGTAGGTTCTTACCTTCCGTTTTCAATACCCAATTCTTTCCCAACAACAATTATCAGGTATACATCACCCTTTGTAAAATGGTGACACTCTCCCTGGCAACGACGCCAAAATTTTGGTTGATAAAAGGTGTCTTTTAAAACTCCTAATTACCCCACATTAATCATCAACCTGGACAAGTCCTTTTATTCCAAGAGTGTACACAATATGTGCATGCTATAAATTTAGAGAGTAATGTTTCTTAAAATGAAGTATAGGCCTTTGATACAAGAGTAAACAAATGCATCTAATAAACTCAAATTGCAATCATTAAAGGAAATATGACATCTAAGATTCAAGACTCAAACCTCTACTGAAATCATAATCAAATATCACGCAAGCAATTCAATTAACAATAGCATCAACTGAGAGCACAGTAGCAATAACTCATCTCTTCTTAGCTGATTCAATCTAAATCATACTCAATCTCTACGAAGCAGTCCAAATGGAAATGATATCAATATAAGAGTTTGATAGCAATTACCAAACTCTTACAGTTGATTAAATCAATACGATTCACTATCTAAATAATTTAATATGCAATAAGCGTAAATCGAATCAAATGAAAGTGTTGTAAATTAAATAAAGAGAATATACTACTTCAATATAGGAAAGCAATAAATATCGAATAGGATAAACTCACAGAAAATGGGAAAATTAACAAACCAATGAAACTTGTGAGAATCATAAATATATAACACAAGGAAGCAGTTTAATCCACCAGAGGCTGGGCCCTTAGCCACCAGCGAACACTACTGAGTTACTTTAGAGAATACGAATGAACAACAACTTCAATTATATATTAATCATTGAACATAAGTAGCATTACAATATAGTCGCATTCTCCAACAACACGAGCCTGTAAATTAAAATTACAATTTGAAATAACAGAGATCGATCCCCTTTCTTCCTACAATCATTTGATTTTATAGTCAGAAAGAGGTAAAAGATAAATGTGAACCCTCAGGATCTCCCGATCCTGAGCGATTCACAACTGATTGTTATCTTCAGACACCTTTCCTATTTTGCGCTGATCCTCCTGATTCGTCCTCCACCCTGTCTGCAACCGATGCGTTCCATTCTTCATTTGTTGGTTTATGTTGTTCCATCATTAGGGAACAAAAACTGTTCCTTTTGTCATTTTTCTGCATAAAGAGAAGTAAAATTTAGTTATGATAGCTAAATATTAACTGCGAGTAGTTCATCCATTTCTTATCATAATCCATCAATATGTTAACATAATAAGATATGAAAAAGATAAGAAACGAGGAAAAAGGTGATGAAATTAAGAGTAAATACATACCCATTTCATAACTCAACAATCATGGCTCGCTGAGTTGTGGTCAAATATCCATTAACCCCAGGGATCATTTCTTGTTTATCTCTCCATGGTGTGAGGGACACTTAGGTATGGATAATTTTTATGAACTAGGTTCCATAAATTTATTTTACAAATCGTGGTCCTTTTACCTAGTTTCCTTGTCCAAGCCATGTATCCAAGTGTAGACCATTTCCAACTCTGGCATACATAGCCAAATATAGAATGCAGTGGAAAATTAGTTATCAACCCATTCAATCCCTGCTAACTGCATTTGTAGTGTACAACCACATATGCAACACCTGCCAAATAGAGCACAAAAAAACTTCCAACTCGTTCAAGTCCAATAGAGCTTTATATTTAGCCTAAGGCCCGTTTAAATTCTCATAGGACTTATTTGTTGTTATAAGCCTGAAACCCCTTGGTTACTTTACACAAAAAAATTTGCATGACCGAGACCTGGGTGACCTTTTGTTAGTTGACAAAAATGTCAAATGTCGACAACTTCTTCGTCCTCCAAATTTGTTACCCTGGAGATTCACATTAGTGTGGCTTCAAAAATATTCAAAGTAATACCTCTAGGGTTATGAATCTATGTGGTTCCCCTTTTTCCAAACTTGTCCCAATCGAGATCCTTCAAGAAATATGTGGCTTTGCCACCTCACACAACTAGGCCTTGCCTTGTTTTCGCCATTGTATCCCTGTGCTTAGTAACCCAGAGATTTTATATATGTGTTGCAATGGAAACTCCCAGGGAGTAACCTCTGGGGTGATGTGGCTCAGTGGGACCTCCACAACACTTTTCATCAATTTATGTAGGCCCTCAGTGCTTAATAACCATTTATACCATGAAAAAAAATGCAAAACAAACTTTTGGGCATGCCTTTTAATGTTGGCCAAGAGGTTGGAGGACGACCTGCTTTCCTGCTATGTGCTTGCATTTTACTCGACTATCCTGGCGGCTCAACTAGCTCAAAGCCCTGACTTTGAGCCATTTTCTATGTCTTAGGCCCAATCCATGCATTCATTACCAAAAACCAAATATATGGGAAAACTTCACCAAACTGACCCCTGACATGAACCATGAGATCTTTCCACATCATCTTTCTTATATCACACCTCTGTCATGCTAATATGATCATCCATGCCTACATGGCACCATGTGTCCCCTAAAAGTTTCCCACTTGGCCACTCAAAAAGTCAAAATTTGCATGGCACATGTCACATACCCACAGTGCCATGTCACCCTGTGTTAACATCATCTTACCACCAATCATACACTATCATGTGTCCTCACTCTACTAGTCAATGTTATCACATGTTTTTTCATCAGTATTGGGTCCCACATAGGTCAAGTTCGAGGGGGTTGAACCATTTCCTCACTACACACCTGCACTTGTCCCTGACCAGGTTTGACCACTAACTAGGCTCTATTATTCCTAAGTCCCAACTAGGCTTGACCCATGCATAAGTGCTCACCTATTTTTTTAATTCCCCCCGAAGTTTGAAATTTTTTAACAAAGACATTTCTTGCAAAACACAAGGTTTATGTGGAACCTTGAGACTTGGAACTTTGAACCTTGACTCTCTCTCTTGTGAACTTTGAATGTCCATGACTTTTGATTCTAGAGGTCTTTTTGAGAGTTCCACACACCGTTTGAAAACTCTTTCCATGAATTATCTAATTTTGCTACCCAATAATATCTACGCTTATTTTCTTAAGAAGAAATTTTCTCAAAATCTAAGCCACCTCACCACCATAGATATAAGATTTATGGCTTCTTCAATTGACTTGCTACTATGATGGTTCTCTACGAAAGTCTACAGCAACCATGAGACTCCACCTGAGCTTCAAACTCCATCCACATCAATGCCAAACACGCTATGCATTTGAAATCAATTCTATCCTAGGTGACACCAATGCTAACACACTGGATCCTACCCATCATCCTAACAATGCTAATTGTCCAATAGTAGGCATAAACACCACTCATGAAGAAAATCAAGCAAAAGGTCTTATCCTTCTTTAGAATATGGAAGTAGTCCACAAATATCATAAATTAAACATCAAATAATAAGGTCTAAATTGAATGACGTGCAAGGAGAGCTTAGGAAGATTAAGCCTCCAACATTTAATGATGAGCATATGAAGAGTGATGAAGTTGAAGCTTGGTTGTTGGGGATGAGAATGATCACTAGTTGCACAATTATCCTTCCAACTTGGAGATTTTAATTGTAATTTATAATTTGCAATGAAAATCATCCATGTGTTTGGATCACCTCAAACAAGTCAAGCACTTGGATGAGAAGAGGATCTCATGTAGGAAGTTCAAGAGGTATTTCATGAAGAAATACTTGTTTGAGCACTACTATGATAATAAAATGCAATAGTTCTTTGAAATCAAGTTGGGGAACATGACAAGGGAAGAATATGAAATGAAAGTCCTCAAATTATTAAGGTATGTTGAATTATTGAGATGAAAAGGTCAAATTGCAAATGATTTTAAGTGGTTTACCATTAGTTTACCTTGAAAAAATGAAATTTGATGAGGCAAAGACTTTGGAGGAAGCTATAATGAAGGAAAAGTTCCTTTATGAATAAAACAAAAACAATAAACTTTTAGAAATCTTGGGATGGAAAGAACTTAACCAAGATATGGTAAATATAGAAGGGATACAAACCTTCATTTTTAAAGAACAATTCTAAAATAAATTGACAAACTTAGCTACCCCAAAGTGAACCAAAGGTGGGGGGGAGAGTTTATTTGGAAAATTCCAATATTTCAACCCATCATATGTTGGGGTTGTGAGGGAGAACACGTGTACAAAGACTGCCTTGAAAGAGGAAACAAATTTAGGAATATACACCATAGTCAAGGAGATGATATTTAGTAGGACATGGGTAGATGCATGCCCAAAATTTATGCAGTGATGGACTATAGGCAAGTTGATCACTAGAATCACATGATTGAAGTTGAAGGTAAGGTGAATAATCATCTCATTGCAATTTTAATTGATTCTAGAGCTAGTATAGTTATATTGATCCTAAATTTGTTGAAAGTTTTTCATTTGTAGAAAAACAAGTATGGAAGGACTTGGTTTGTTCAACAATCTATATGGGCCAAGAGGAGGATAAATGAATTAGTGCAAGAATTCCATATTGATATGAATGACTTGAGCTAAAAGGAAAACTTGGGAACTATACCTTTAGGCTCATATGATTTGCTAACTAGTATGGATTGGATAGACAAACATGATGTTATCTGGGACTACTAATATGAAATTCACTTGCCTTGATGAAGAAGGGAAACAAAGGAGTGTGTAGATAATTCCAAGGCTAGTTTCAGTCAAGGAAATATCAACCATGCAATTGAAGAAAAAATTTAGAAAAGGGTGCCAAATTTATTCATATCATATGGAAGAGGTAGCCAAGGACAAGGTACAAAGAATTCAAGATCATCCGATACTTAAAGAATTTGAGGATACATTTGTTGAAATCCTAGGTTCACCACCAAAGAGGGTTATTGACTTTTCCATATATTTGGAACCCAGAGCTTCCCTAATGTTGAAGACACATATAGGATGAGCACACCAGAGCTTAAGGAATTGAAAATGTAGCTATAATATCTTTTGAAGAAGGGGCACATACACCTAAGTGTGTCACCTTAGGGTGGAGAAAAAATATGGTACATTGAGGTTGTGCATAGATTCTAAGTAGTTGCACAAGGTAACAGGGAAGAACAAGTATGCTTTGCCAAGGATAAATAAATTATTTGATAAAATGAGGGGAGCTAAATTATTCTACAAGATTTATAAGAGGTCATGGTATCATTACGTGAGAATTAAGGAAGAGGATATCAACAAGAAAACATTCAAAACTAGATATTATCTTTATGGTTTTGTTGTGGTGTCATTTGGGATATATAATGCACTAGGTATTTTTATGTGCATTATGAATGGAATTTTTGGAATTATTTTGACAAGTTTGTTATTCTATTTTTGGATGGAATCCTTGTTTATGCAAAATATGAAGATCATGAGAGAAACTTGAGGTTGGTGTTACAAGTTTTGAGGGAACATCAACTACATACCAAGATAAGGAAATGCTCATTTAACCTAAGTAAAATTTATTATTTTGGTCACATCATTTTAGAAGGAGGTATGGTAATGGACCCAAATAAGATCAAATCTATCATATAATGTTTGGCACCTAGAAATGTGATAGAATTTCGGTCCATTATGGGATTGGTAGAATAATATAGGATATTTTTTTATGGCTTGGAAAGGATAGCACACCCCATTACTTCCTATAAAAGAAGGGTGTGAAATTTGAGTGGTATCATAAATGTGAAGGGATTTTTCAAAAATTTAAAATATTGTTAACTAATGAACCAATTCTTAAGATAACAAATCCAAGTGAAAACTTTATTATGTGTAGATATCAGTCTTTCGGATTAATCACATCGTTAGGATTTGGTCGATGTTTCGAACCAACTAATATGGTTCATCCTGAGGATGAACCACATTAGTTGGTTTGAAATGTTGACCAAATCCTAACGATGTGATTAATCTAAAAGACTGATATCTACATTATGGATCAAAAAAGTCTTAGATCTAACATTATCACCCTATATGGAAGGGAAATGGTAGACAAGGCTCCTCAATTTGAATGGGCACGACTACATTTATGGTCTTGAGGATGAACCACATTAGTTGGTTCGAAACGTCGACCAAATACTAATGATTTGATTAATCCAAAATATTGATATCTACATCATGGATCACAAAAGTCTTAGATCTAACTTTATTATGTGTATTGATGCTTGCAATGAATGATTTGTAGGAGTCCTTATGCAAAATAAGAATGTAATATGTTATGATTCAAGGTAGTTGAAGGAGAATGAGAGGAATTATACCACTCATGATTTGGATTTGGTAGCTTTCATCCATGCATTAAAAAAGTGTAGGAATTTCCTCACGGGAAAGAGGTTTAAATTGTGAATAGACCACATTGGCTTAAAGCATTTTCTTTGCCATCCAGCTATGAATTATATGAAAATTAGATAGCCAGAAGTTTTGGTTGAATATAACTTTGAAATAAAGTACATAAAAGGTAATGAAAATAAGATGGCTAGTGTTCTTAGTATAATAATGCATGAAATGTAGCCTATAGCCATAAGTGCATGTAAATATGATTTGAAAATTAAAATTTCAGAGTTTGAAATTTCATATCAATAGAAAATTAAAACAAAAGTAGAGTTATAATGAGTTAACATACATACACGATATAGAAATTATTAGTTGAACATAGGATGTGATCCTCATTTAGAAGTGAATAATTTATGTGCCAAATTCTTAGGGTTTGGAAAATATAGTGCTAAGTGGGATGCAAAAGGTGCCTTATGCTAAAAACCCAGGGTACTAGAAAACAATTTTGGTTGTAAAAAGTCAATATATTTTGCAAAATATGAAAAGGGAAGTAGTTAATTATATAGCTAGGTGTTTTAATTGCCAAAAATATAATATTTGAGCATATGCATCCAACTAGATTACTATAGCCAATACCCATTGCAGAGTGGAAGTGAGAAATTGTTTCAAATGATTTTATTACAAATTTTCCCTAGACTATGAGACAACATGATTTCATCATGGTAGTGAGGGATAATCTCATCAAGTGATCCAAATATTGGGGGCCAAGATCCGAGAAACATAAACACTAAGAGAGGAAAAAAACACAAATAAACTCTTTATTAAAATAATGGAAATTGTTACAACTACATTATGGTGGACCAATCTATCCTTTTACAAGGCGAGTCTCATTATTTATATTTTGAGTCTTCTTCTAATAATTTTTCAATTATTTTACAACAATTTGAAGGCCCCAACCTGTGGGAATCAACTACCCCAAAAAATAGGCAAGCTACCACTTTTCGCAAGCTACACCTTGATTGAGGCTTCACGCTCGAAGATGCAAGCGGCTACTCACTATATGCTACAACCAGATTGAGGCTCCAACTTTGAGATTAAGTAGGCTCTAACCTGTGCTAGGCTCCAACCTTAGTAGTAAGTAGGCTCTAACCTGCTCTAGGCTCCAATCCTAGAAATGATTGGGCTCCAACTTAATCTAGGCTCCAACCTCAACAATGAGAGGGCTCCAACATACTCTAGGCTCCACCCTGATTGAAGCTCAAACCTCCTTCCTTCCGCTTCATCATGGACCTCTATTTCATCACATTTTCAAATTGGATCCACAAACATAAAATATCATTGAATAATAAGTAGTGTTCTCATCTGCAACCAACACATACTGATACTGCCACTATCTTTTCCATTACAACAATCACTATATTTTCCATACAACCTGCAACTAATGTCACTACAAATAATGCACCCACTATCATTACATGATATACTATAATGATGGTAAAAAATTTCATAGCATTCTTTGCTACAAGCTATCATGCTATTGTCCCATAATTATACTCCAATGAGAATTGCAATTTTGTCACTCAAACCCTTCCTTGGAACTTGTTTACTTCATGTATCCAAATCACCTGCAACAAGCTTGTAACTTTACCAAACATGCATAAGAGCTTCTAATCATCAAATATGAGACAAAAAACTATCAAACCCCTTTGGTTGCATATGTATCTAAGCCCTAATCACTCAAATATTTCGAATCTCAATTTGGATTAATAATGACTCACTACCCCTTTCCAACTTACCTTCAATGGATCACTAGATTATGGCATCGGTCACTAGTTTCAGTAAACTATTCGATAATTTTTTTGAATATAATAATAAAAAGTACCAACTTGTTCCACTCTATTTCAAACTCTCGACCACACATACATTATACCAACGACTTACCAATTGTTCTCTCGGTGTGCATTGGAACACTTATCATTTTTCATTTTTTTATCTTAGAGTCATTGCATTCAACAAAGCCCCATTGAATCTCTAGATCTCCATGGGTCTATGTGGCTATACTATACTTTCCCTCATCTGTGAAGGATTAGGCCCATGGTGCTATGTTATACTCAACCTTTTCTACACTAAGGTCTTAGGGACATGGTGGCAATAATGCTCAACTTTGTCCATGTTAGCGCCACAATGGCTACAATACTTAATCTCATGGATCACAATGGCATATAATACTCTACCTTAGGGCTCACAATGATATACAATGCTTTACCTTTATCCACTGGCTATAATACTTCGTCTCATTAGTAACAATGATATACAATACGTGACCTTCACCTTAGGGGTAACGATGATATACAATACTCGACCTTCATTATATATTTCCTAGGGCCAAGGTGGCCTTGCTCTATCAATACATGAAAGAAATGTTGAGATGGGTTATCGACTGATACGAAAGTGGTGGCTTCGACACCATTCGACAAAATCAAACCAAAATTACAAAGAATACATCCCAAATACAAACCAAGCTAGAGGAACCAAAATAGATCAAACAAGAATAACTTCAAATGAAATGAAATAGTTTTGACCATAGACTATTCACACCAAACCATAGATGAATGATTAATTTACAAAGATGTGTATCAAACCATTTTTGACGCCATATTTATAGTGTTTGGGCCATGGAAGGGTTGAGAAATTCATTCCAGGGAATTCATAATTTTAATAAATTTAAATGACTGGGCTAACTTTCCATATGACCAATTCATATGGCCTTGACCTTAGGATATTTTGGAAACCTATCGTTGATTTCATCATGAGGTCAATGATCAACATGGAAGTCTGAGAGGGGTTCCATGTTTCACCTAAAATTGACCTCCTTACTATTCCAAAACTATTATTGGTCACTGTCACATTGTAGCACTTGGTGATGCCACATGTCACTGTACTATTGTAATTGAATTCCATGTCATCTCCTAATAATATCTTTCTATGTTTCAACATTTGACTAGATCTAATGGTCAAGTTAAATATTTTGTTGATTCTCTTTGTTCTGGGTATTGATTTGTTAGCAACACTATTGATTGATCTTGGACTTGCATGCCATTTAGTAGTGTTAACTAGTGTGCTACTTCCCATGTAAGTAGCTATTGATCTACTGAGTTAATGATGGATTTGCTCCAAAATTGCATGATATTTAATAAATTAATATTTTGGTTTTGGCCCTATAGTTTTTCCTTTTAATTTCCTCCCACTAATACTTATTTTCAATATACCATAACTTCTCATCCAAGAGGAGGTTTTCTAATATGAATGTACCATTGGAAGGGTATCAATGAGCACTATGAAACCATGCTATTTTAATGAGAATTTTAGAATATTAAATTCATCAAAAACTCAAATAACTTCAAGCACTAATATCCTCATGTAATGAGACCTTGCGAATGGTCAACCTATCATATTGCTTCATGAAGAGACTTGTTGCTTCTTTGATGATCAATGATGGTCCTACTACTATTTTCCACATATCCCCTTTGACATTAATGACATATTTCTGCCATCAATGACAACACTATGTGCAAAAATATCACTTATTATCATTGATGGCAACACCCCTAAACATTGATGGTCATTGGATGTCAAAGAAAATCAAGGGCTCCAAGTAATGTGTTGCAATCTCTCCCTACTACAAGAATAAGTGCAATGCCTTCCATCTCTCTTGGTAACATGAATATTTGCAATCTCTCCCCCTTTGACATCAATGGAAAAGGGTCACATATATCTATAGAAAACTATCATGTAGATGAACCTATATAAGTTCCTATTCTTGGATGATCTTATGGACCTATCATGACCCATGTTAATTTCTTGTTGTGTAGTATCCTCATGAGACCATGCTTATGTTGCTCGCTTGTGATTTTTCCCATTATCCCCCTAATATAATTCTACCATTGTTTTTGTACTTCCCGTGAGATCATGCATTCTTTTACATATGAGATATCACCATCAAAACATAGTCCACATACTTCCTTCGTAATTGCTTCTTCAAGTTTTGATTTGGAAAGTTATGATATTGAAGAATATTTCTCCAATGGATTAGATCTAAGGGATCCAACCTAATCGATTTCCTCCTTGACCTCTTCTCCAATTTTCAACACTGATAGAAAATATTCCTCTATTGTACCATCCAAATTTAAGTTTACAATCTCGTGCTATATGGCCCTCATTGATGCATATGTGACATTGAACATTGGGCTTCAACAATTGTTGATGTGGCTAAGACATTCTCTTTACATGGTCCACATGTATCCATATGTATATATAATTATATCCTTTATACTTGACCACGTCATTGTTCCAATAATCCTATGCTTTATGCCCAAACTTAGTATGTGAGCAAGAATAACCAAAAACTTGCTTTGATACATAGGCAAATAAGGAGATATTGATATTTTTAGGATGCCTTTTAGAGGAGTCATGGTTCCTTTTTGTCCAACATGAGAATGAGGCATATTCATTTTTTGATTCCTTATACATGTCCCATTATTGCTTGTGGATGATTTGTGATGCATTATGTTCATTTTCTTTCCTACTTCCCTTATGTTTGTGGTTCCTTCTACATTTTTGCTTCTTGCATTGTGCTCTTTACCAAAATTTATTTGAGACTAAATGAGTTGAGCCTGCTTGGCTTGATGTACTCTTTTCTTTAGATCTTCAAGTGAGTTATTGGTTGATGTTACAGAATTTTGATCAATCTTCTTGGGATGTGTTTCATTTGATGGGGAATAATTTCTCTTGGAATTTTCACCTTATTGATAGCCAAGACCTATCTTGACAAGTGGAGACTGATCTAGTGATTCAATGCCTTTGTTGTACTTTCAACTGAGCTACTCTAATTATTCTCTTAAGAGGACAACTTCCTCTTCCAATATTTCACATATTTGTTCCCTTTTATTTAGTAGTTCTGACATAAGTTATTTTACCCTCTTAGATTCTTCTAACGTAACTTTGAGAGCAACAATATGGTCTTAATATTGACACTTGTCTTACATCAATTTATTTTCTCTTTTTGTTGGCCCTCAATTTTGGTCATTTTTTCCTATCCTAAACCCATTCATTTACCACCATATTCCATCCTATTTGACTTACATATGCTTCATTTTACTCTTATTTTGCATATTTAGGTAACTAAATTAAGTTTTTCAATTTCTAGAATTTTTTGTAAAAATTGGGTTTTAAGAGTAAATTTGGACTGCATTAGAAATTCCCGTAATAGCTCCATTAAAGTCATATGTGTAGGACACCTAGGTGATATTTGAGTGCATATTTGGAAAGCTTGTGAACCACGGATGGAGAAAAACCTATTGGTTCATTCAACCTAAGAAATCATAGGCACGGTCAACGCTGGTCAAACTTGACCTATCATTCAATAATCCCTATTAAAAAGGAACCGAATATTATTTTTGGGGGATTTTTCCTAATTTTGTGAACTAGACTTGATGAGTTCGACCTGAATGGATGTATTAGGATAGATAAGATTGTTAGAGCCATTGTAGCAAAGTTTGTTGATGATTTACTTATTTAAACAAGGTTTATAGACCATTCAAGTATGTAATTTGTATTCAGACTATTGGAGGCTTTTTGACACTTTGAAGAATAGTTTCTACTATTCTAGTTGTTGTTCATGCTCTGGATGTTTTCATAAGTTAGCTGTAGCTAAGAGTTCCTGAGGTGTACAAGTCAAGGTTGGAGGGCCCCCATACCAAGCTAAGTACACTTTGATTAAATTAGCATAATTTTAATTTCAATATTTCTTTTTTCAGATTTATGATTCAGTTATTTAGATGTGTGATATTTTTTGTGTGATTTTTGGATGATGTTATTTTAAAGTCAAATTTGAATATGAAAGGAAAAACAAGGATTTAAGTTAAATTCTCTTTCTATCAAGTTATGAATCATAGCTAAAATCATCCTTTTTGCATTTCCTGTATTATTTCTTGAATTCTAGTTTTTATTTGATGCAATGGTAATGTTATTGAGTAGAACTATGAGGAAGGAAAACCAGGACCTCCTAAGTTAGGAGCCTCTTCTCTTGCTATCTACACATTACAAGCCACTTCTCTTTAGCTTATCTTCTTGGGGACAATACTGTGAGGAAGGACAACCATGACCTCCTAAGTTAAGAGCTTCTTCTCTTTCTATCTACACATTACAAACCAATGCTCTTTAGTTTCTCTTCTTGGGGACAATACCATAAGGAAGGAAAACTAGGACCTCCTAAGTTAGGAGCCTCTTCTCTTTCCTGCTGCATCTTGAACCAGAAAATTTTTAGTCTTTTAAAGCTTAGAATATATATTTGTAATATGCATTTGCTTTAACCTTGTAGTCTTTCCTTCCTAAATTGACTTCACCTGAAATCCATATACTTTGGACATGCTTCCAAGTCTACAAACCCGGATTGGCAAGTAAAACACCTGTGTTATTTTACTTAGTAAATTGATCTGACATTTTTGGCATCATTACTAAGGAAGCATATTCAAATTTAATCAAAATAGGAAGATCATTTAGAAAACATAAAAAAACAAAAACATAAAACATAAATTAGGATTTTTCATTATGGTCATTTATACCTAGATAAATAGATGAAAAGGGTAGACACACCAAACAAGACTCCCCCACTACTAAACCTTTGGTAGAAGCAAGACTACCTCCATTTGAATTAACTACACCAATTGTTGGAAAACCAACTTTGGAAGAGTTAGAGGAAAAAAACGTTCAAGGCAAAGGTTAAGTCTTGTTGAAAGACACATTTTGTTAGCTTATGAAGTAAAGAGAAAACAAAAACGCATAGGAACATCTTCCATAGGAAAACAAAGAGGAACGAGAAAACCAATTGATCATCCTATTCTTGAACAAATAGATCAACTTGTCTTTGAAACTATTTCTGACAAACAAAACAAGTTGAATCTCAAATTGTTACCGAAACATTTGAATTGTTGAAAAAGATATGGTAGAAGAAGGGTAAGGATCTAGCATCCTCACTACAGAACAAAGGTTACAATATGAAAAGAAACAAAAAGAATGGCAAAGAAGAAGAGAAGAAGAGGAAAGAAGAGAAGCAGAAAAGAAAATAGAAGAAGATTCCAAAAGAGAATATGATCATAAGAGAAAACAAGATGTAGAAATAGAAAATGATGAAGAAGCTACTTTTGGATTCCTAATTGTAGATACTAGAGCAATTCTAGGAGAAGAGGTAAAAATGAAGAATATTCCACCTTCGGTTTTACCAAATTTCTATGGAATGTCTTTTGAAGATCCTGATTCATTCATGTTTCAATTTGATATCTTATGTTGAACTTATGGTTATACTGATGATACACACAAGATTTGTCTTTTTCCTGCTACTCTTAAAGCAAATGCATTAAAATGGTTTATGGGATTACGAAAACACTCTATTACTTCTTGGGAAGAAGTGAAGAAATTTTTTCTTAAGAAATATCAAGCCTATTGTAGGCCTAGAGATTCAAAAGAAGATATTTTTAGAATGTCTCAACAAGAAGATGAAAGTTTGGAAGAATACTTAGAATGATTTATTTACAACCTACAAAAATCCAAACAACATTCTCTAAATCCTGATACCATTAGAACAATTTTTCTGAAAGGAATACGAGATGAATATCTTGATATTCTCAATGTGATGGGTAAAGGAGATATTTCATACTTACCATTTGGAGAAATTGCTGAATTATGTCAGAAGCACTCTAGAGGTAAAGCCAAAATAGGAAAAATAGATATAACTTTAAGAGCTTCTAAATTAGCGACAGGAGTGGAAAGAGCAGAAATAGGGAGTTTGTTAGAAAACTTTAAAACAAATCTTTTGAGCACCTTAGGAACACAAGTTGATGTATTGAAAGCAAAGAAGAAACAACAAGAAGAATAACAAATACTATCAATATTTTGTCCTAAGTGTAGGAAGAAGCATCCTTTACGAGAATGTCCTTTGGATAATATACATGTTTGTGGACTTTATATAGAAAATCATATTACAGATGATTGTCCAACATCAAAAGAGTTGCAAGTAGGCCAATTGGAAGAAACTCAAGGATTTTATTATATGGCACCAAGAAGAGCTTGGAAACCACATTTTTTAGGTAGATCTCAATAGTTTTCTCAATAAATTCCTCAGAATTTTGAGTATCAAAATTCATGGAGTACTCCTATGCCATGGTAGGTTTGGCCTCCTCAGCAAAACCAAAATGAACCTTCACAAAGTTGACGAGCATATTCTTTTGGAGCCCAACCTCCCCAACAATTTTACCCTCAACAAAAACAACAATATTATCCTCAACAGGCATATCAATAGCCATATCCTCAACAATCATTTCCATATCAGCAATTCCAACAATCCCCTTAATCAAATTCATTCATACAACAATCAATGCCTACACTAACTCAAACTCAACAGCTTCAAATACCTTTTAACCAATCACCACCTATACCAAATCAATTACCAACTTAGCTAGTAGAAAATCCGAGTAATGGAGTGGAAAATCTAGTCGGAAGAAACCACATTATTTCCACATATTCTATTCTTCCTATTTAAGATATCCACTTGAGGTTTGGAAAAGTTCTACAAAAATATTCTTGAACAATCATAGAAGAAGAAATTGAAGAAGGAGAACAATTTGAAAATTCTAATCCAAGGAATCAAATTCAAAAAAGAAGAACTATTGTGACTCAAACACCACCTTTCCCAAAAATGTTAGTGGATCTGAAAACTTCATTCTCTTCTTGAATTTGATATCATAGATGAATTAAATAATTCTTATGTCAAAATTCCTTTGTTTCAAGCTATCAAAGATATTCCAATATATAAAAAAACAATAAATGAAGTATGTATTAAGAAAACTCGCAGAAAGAAAAGAGATCCACCCATAATCTAGGTCATTGGCAAATTAGCTAGTCTCATGTCTGCAAAAACAACAATTGAAAATATATTGACCCTGGGATACCTATGGTTACCATTTCAATCAATAATTTTTTAGTTCTTAAAACTTTAATTGATCCAAGAGCTGCTATAAATGTCATGACAATAGAAACTATGAAGTATTTAAAACTGCCAAATATCTAACCTACTACTACAATTTTAGAACTAACAGATAGATCTAAGGTTGTATTGGAAGGAATACTTGAAGACATCATTGTTTCTTTGGATTCATGGGAATACATTGTAGACTTTCTAATCTCAACCAAAAACTAATCTAGGAGGTCATCCTTTAATTCTTGGTAGATCATGGTTAGCCACAATAGATGCTTTTATTGGATGCATGTCAAGAAGCATGATCATAACACATGGAAATGAAAGGAAACATATCACACTCTATCCTCCTGCTCAATATCCTTATTTACTATCATGCCCTGATGACCAACATGAAGAAACTATTCCTGTTTTAAGCATTAATCAAGCCTTTAATTTTAGAAAAGAAGAAGAAAATGAGGATTTAATAGACCTTTTTATCTCAGAACCTGATATTTCTAAGCAGCTACGAATAACACAATCTGAAGCTACAAATCATCTTTTAAATCAATGATTTCAGAAAAATTGTACTATTCAATCATTGTAGAATTCATTTGAAAGAATTTTTTGCGTCAACTCAATTACCAATTCTCAACGCAAAATCATTGAAATCAATCCTAGAAAGAATGTAAATATTGGTAATAATCTACAATCATTACAAGAACAACAAGTAATTTCATTGTTACATATATATTAAAATTATTTTTCCTAGGACTACACAAACATGCAAGGAATCCATCCAAAAACATGTATCCATCACATTTACACAGATGAAACAATCAAACCAGTAAGACAACCACAAAGAAGAATGAATCCAATGATGAAGGAGATAGTGGAAGAGGAGTTGTAGCAACTATTATAGATAGGATTTATCTACCCTATCTCTGATAGTCAATGGGTTTCTCCCTTACTTGTGGCACCAAAGAAAAAAGGCAAATGGAGAATATGTGTAGACTATAGGGAACTGAACAAGGCAAAATTAAAAGATCATTTCCCACTACCATTTATTGATCAAGTACTAGACTCATTGGCAGGGAAAAAGGTTTTTTTTTCTGTTCTTGATGGATGTAGTGGATATAATCAGATCAAGATAGCATTAGAGGATCAAGATAAAACTACATTTACTTGTCCATGGGGTACATATGATTACAATTTTTTACCTTTTGGAATATGTAATGCACCTGCAACATTTCAAAGATAATTACTAACTATCTTTGCAGATCTTATACATGAATGTGTTGAAGTCTACATGGATTATTTTACTGTTTATGGAAGTACATTTGATGATTGTTTAAACAACCTTGAAAAAGTTCTAAAAATATGCATAGAGACAAACTTATCCCTCAACAATGAAAAATGTTTGATGATGTTAACTGAAGGGATAGTGTTCGGACACCACATTTCCTCTTCTGGAATTAAGGTAGACCTAGCAAAGATACAATTAATTGTAAACTTAATGCCACAAAAAACATAAAGAAGTAATAAGTTTCTTGGGATATGTAGGCTACTACAAAAGATCCATTGAAAAATTCAGTAAATTAGCTTTACCCTTGTTCAAATTGCTTGCAAAAGACATTGAGTTTCAATGGACTACAAATTGTCAAAATGCATTTGAAAAACTGAAAGAGAAATTGTCTATAGACCCCATTCTCAGAGGACCAAATTGTTCATTTCTATTCCACATATCTACTGATGCATTAGACACAACTATAGGAGCATCCCTAGGACAAAAAGAAAATTAGTTTAACTATGCCATTTATTTCATAAGAAAAAATTTAACTCTGGCAGAATTAAACTATACAGTAACTAAAAAAGAAATGCTAGTTGTTGTGCATGCAGTCAATAAATCTAGACATTATATAACATGCTATCAAGTATTTATTCATACAGATCATTCAACCATTAAATATTTAATAAAAAAACAATTACCAATGGAAGAATTACTAGATGGTTGTTACTAATGCAAGAATTTAATCTCATTGTTTTAGATAGACCAGGAAAAGATAATCAAGTGGCAGACTTTCTGTCAAGACTTCATTCTCCTAGTGATCTTATTCTTATTTCAGATAACTTTCCTAATGAACATTTATTTTCTATAACAACTAAAACCCCATGGTTTGCAGATATAGCTAACTACTTATCATTTGGAATATTACCATCTCATTTCACTAGCAAGCAGAAAAGAAAAATAATTAAACAGAGTGCTAGATATACATGGGTTAATGGTGACCTCTTTGATACTATTCCTAATATTTTGATAAGAAAATGTGTAAAATAAGATGAAATTCTTGATATTCTAAAAGCATGTCATGATGAACCGTGTGGTGGCCAATTTGTAGATAAACAAACAACATACAAGGTACTCAAGCTTGGCTACTATTGGCCAGCAATCTTCAAGGACTCAAAGAAGTATGTCAGAAGATGTGATAGATTTCAAAGAACCGGAAGACCTGTAGTATCAGATAAAATGCCATTAAAACCACAAGTGCTTATAGAACCATTTGAACAATGGGCTCTAGACTTTATGGGGCCTATTAACCCACCTTCAAATGGAAAGAAGTACATCTTAGTATGTACAGGCTATTGGAAATAATACTAGGGGGGTGAATCAGTATTAGCAAGTAAATAATATTTCATTTCCATATTCTAATTCATATACGCTACTTCAATTAATGAAACTTGTGTGTATACGCAACTGTATATAAGGCAACTAGTGTATACCCTGTAAAATTATAATTTAGTTAATTCTTCATAAGTTGATCTTTAATCTGTGCATTAGAACCATATAAACAGTAACCAGGAGCAGTAAAAACAAAACAGGAAGTCACACACATGAACACAAGATATAAGGTGGAAACCCAATGTGGGTGAAAACCACCTGTTGCAATCGTCTCTATCTTTCTTTTAATAAAAAACTTATTTTTACAATATTTTGTATTGGTGCAGTCTTATTCTAGTACGCAGGCTTCTACCTGTATAAGCCTACAACCTTCTCTCGTTCTCCAGCTTCTCCTGGAAAGGAGCTACAACCCCCTAGCTCTTGTACTAGATGATGTACTAGTACGTAGGTGCTGACCTACAGAAGGCTACAACCTTCTCTTTTCTTCCAGGGACCACGTTTCATAAATTTTCAGACTGGATCCATCAATAACATCAATCAACCATCAAATATATCTGCATCAACCAATCTCCTTTGCACCAACCAAAAATGAATCAAAACAATCACTTCTATGAATGTTGTAGCCAGAATACAGTAACAGTAACGAGAACCCAAGCCAGAACCCAGAACACTGCAACAACGATAAGAAGTAGCTAAAGCATATTTTATGAGGTGCACGCTACTTCAATGTGACGAACCTGCATGCATACGCACTTGTATCAAGGAAAACCTATGTATATGCACTTTTGAAATGCCGAACCAGTGTGTATACGTGCCTTTGCTATAATGAACCTGCGTACAGATCTGTAAATGATGATTTTAGCCTTTACAATTATTCAGACATTAGTTATACCCAGATCATCATATTTACATATTACGACATGCGCCAATTATTTAGATAAAAGATCAAAACCACACAAAGATACTTCTCTTCAAGCCTTAAGATCTTGACCCTTCAATAGAACTTATCCTTCATCAAGCACTCAGGTTCATCCTTGATTCAGATCCAGTTGTGCACCATAACCCAATCACTTGTATTCTATATCTTTCTCTTCATTAGATATTTAATTCAAGAGTGACTTTTCCTAATGATCTTCTCCTCCTTTTATAGTCTTAGGCCTTGCTCAATACCATGGTCCAAAACCACTTAGAATCAATAACTTGGACCAAATACCTAGGGTCAACACTTTGGACAAGATACCTTGGACCAATACCATGGATCACAATACCATGGTCTAAATACCATGGACCAAAACCAAATTTTTCAACATGTACGCACCTTTCCTTTCGTGAAAGTGTACGTGAACACTCATACATGCCTTTTGGTCTGCTAACCCGCGTGTACACGTGGCTTGGTCAATGGGAACCTGCGTATACCTTTCTTTCTTCATTCTGTGAGCCTGAACTATGATCTGTCATTTGTGAGATTTTCCATCAAGGAAAACACATGTGTAATAATGCCAACAATATCCCCCTTTGGACTTGATGGCAACCCCAAGTCACTCTCCCCCTTTGTCATCAAGGGCAAAGGGTTATGCTCCCCTAGAGTACATGCTGAATTCTTTGATATGCTGAAGTGTGTTGTCCATGCTCCCCTTGACTGTAAGCAAGGTCTGTAAAAACATGTTCTACGAGAAGAACATGACTCTATACATCATAAACGACCTTCCTATCACCAAAGACTCATACATACATCCATCTCCCAACCAAGTGGGGATATACCAAGATTGACTTATCCACCCAAAGAAGTGGGGATATACCAAAATTTACGCATCCACCCAACCAAGTGGGGATATACCAAATGTTTATACATGACAAAATAAGAACATTACATCATCCATCCCATGCATAGTGGGGAAACAAAATAGGTCGTTACATGACCTTGATAATAAAAGATATACAAGACATAGAGACCAAATATCTAAAACAAGACCATGATAGTCATCAGCAACTATCATCAACATCATCTATCAATCACCATCCAAACCAACAATTGTGATCTCCCCCTGAACCTGTTCCACTTGAAATAAAACAATTGTGAATTTGTACCAAGATCTTCTAAGATAATGCCAACAATGTATTATTATAAGTATATGCTCCCCCTAAACCTATGCTATATTATCACTGTCAGACCCAAATTAGATCCTTTTCATCCTGAGACTGGCCCACTGTTTTTCTTCAAACCATAATATATGTGATTGTATCCACAACAACCGGCGTATGTATGCGGATATGCTTCATGAAACTCGCATACAACCACTTTTCTCTGAAATAGATAAGTTTCAACAGCAAGATGATGCATCAACTACTCCCAGCTTCTGTTTGAGATCTTCAAATGTCTCTTTGGGTAGTGGTTTGGTGAATATATCAGCAACCTGATCTTTGGAGGGAACATACTCCAATTTGACCTTTTGTTCAAGCACTTGTTCACAGAGAAAATGATATTTGATAGGTATGTGCTTGGTCTTGGAATGTATGAATTGATTCTTTGAAATACTAATTTCACTTGTATTATCACATAGAATGGAGATGGGTGGAGTACATGTGATCTAAATGTCTTGCAATGTTTGCATCATCCAAAGGAGTTGTGTGCAGCAAGATGTAGCAGCCACATATTCTGCTTCAGCTGTAGATAATGCAATTGAGCTTTGTTTCTTTCTAAACCAAGGTACTAATCTGGAACCCATATAAAATGCACCACCACTAGTGTTTTTTCTGTCATCCATGCTTGCTGCCTAATCTACATCTATATATGCATGAAGTGTAAGATCTATATCCCTAGGATACCATAAACCAAAGTTTTGTGTTCCTTGAAAATATTTGAAAATCCTTTTGATTGCCTGAAGGTGTGATTCCTTTGGATTTTCTTGGAATCTTCCAAATATTCCCATTGCCTGCATGATGTCTAGTCGGGCACCCGTTAGATAAAGCAAACTACCAATCATGGATCTGTAGGTTAGTTGATGTACTGTTGCTGATTCATCATTTGAACTGAGACTGCATCCTGTTACCATAGGTGTACATACTAGTTTAGAATCTTCCATGCCATGTTTTTTCAAGATCTGCTTGAGGTACTTGGTTTGTGATAGAAAAATACCATATTTATTTTGTTGAACTTGTAAACCAAGAAAATATGTGAGTTCACCAAGCAGGGACATTTCAAACCCTTTCAGCATTACCAAAGCAAAGTTTTGACTCATGGATTCTTCATTGCTACCAAAAATGATATCATCAACATACACAACAAGTATTAGAAATTTATCATTATCAATCTTTATATATAGATTGCTATCAGCTGATCCTTTTGAAAAACCTTGTTGACAGAGGTATTTGTCAAGACGACAATACTACGCCCTTGGAGCTTGTTTTAGACCATAGAGAGACTTTTTGATTCTGCATATGTGTTTTGGATCATTTCCAAGGATGAATCCATCTGGTTGCTCAATATATACTTCTTCTTCTAAGTTTGCATTAAGAAAGGAAGATTTTACATCCATTTGGTATACTTTGAAGTTCTGAAACTAGAAAGTGCAAGGAACATTCTTATGGCTTCAAGTCTATCAATAGGTGCAAAAGTTTCTTCAAAATCTATACCTTCTTGTTGAGCATATTCTTTACAAAGAATTCTAGACTTGTTTCTAATAACTTATCCATTTTCATTTAGCTTGTTTTTTAATATCCATTTGGTTCCTATGATATTCTTATCATGAGGTCTAGGAACTAATTCCCAAGTATTTTTCTTTTCAATTTTCTCAAGCTCTTCATTCATGGTCTTGACCCAACATTCCTCTTTGCATGCTCCATGTACATTTTGAGGTTCGATGGTGGAAATCAATGCTAGATAGCTTGAAGCTTCTGCAATAGTTCTTCTTGTCTGCACACTTGGCTCTTTCTGTCCCAAAATTTGAGTCTCTGGATGATTTTTCTAAACATATCTAGATGGAGTCTTTTCTTCTACCATTGTCTGTTCTTCTGGTGCTTCATTGGTTTCTTCTTCAGAATTAGTTTGATTTGATGTGGAAGGATAATCCTCATCTTCTTCATAATTTTTGGTTTTTACCTGCTTTGGATTTTGACCTCCTTCATCACCCACAACATCAATACTTTCAACAATTTTCCCTAGTGTTTTATTATAACACTTATATCCTTTACTTCGGGAAGAGTAACCAAGGAGAATGCCTTCATCTGCTCTAGGTTCAAACTTGTGAAGTTTTTCATCGGTCCTTTTGATGTAACATTTGCTTCCAAAAACTTTGAAGTATTTTACAGTAGGAGTCTTACGATACCAAAGTTCATGTGGAGTTTGAGTGCTGTTTACTCAAACATTTGTTTTGTTGAGAATAGTGACGACAGCAAATGCAGCGTCACCTTGGAAGGTTGTAGGAGTTCCAGACTCATCTAGCATGGCACGAGCCATTTGTTGAACGGTTCTGTTCATCCTGTCTACCACTCCATTTTGCTGAGGAGTCCTTGCAGTAGAGAATTCCCTTTTTATTCCATGCTCTTCACAAAAGTCAAAGAATTCATCTGAGGTAAATTCACCTCCTCGATCAGACCTAAGGCATTAGATTTTACGATCTGATTCATTTTCAACCAACGCTTTGAAGGTTTTGAACTTTTCAAATGCTTCATCTTTATGCTTTAGAAGTCCTATCCAACACATTTTGGAAAAGTCGTCAATGAACAATATAAAGTATTCTTCTCCACGAGGTGACTTTTTCCTTGATGGACCAAATAAATCAGTATGAACAAGTTCAAGAGACTTACTAGCTTATCCTTCCTTCTCAAGGAAATGAGCTCTAGTTTGCTTACCAAATTGACATGATTTGCATATTGTATTTTATGGAATGTTGATATTTGGAAGATCACGAATAGCCTGGTATCTGCATGCTTTTGTTATTTGAGAGAAGCTTAGATGCCCCAATCTTTTGTGCCATAGCCATTGTTCATCATTTTTGCTTAGGTAGCACTATTGTTGTCCTCCCTTGAGTATGTATAGGTTGTTTGGTGTTCTTATACCTTTGATCATTGTTTATCCTGTATCAAGCTCATGAACAACACATCCATTTGATCAAAATACTACTTCATTTCCTTGATCACACATTTGATTGACACTCAATAGATTATGCTTTAGACCATCAACATACATAACATTCCCATCTTTAACTTTTTCTTTTAAGAGAACAGAACCTTTACCTTTTATGACAGTAGGAGTGTCATTTCCAAATGAGACCTTCTTTTCCTTTTCTAAGGCATTATATGACCGAAGTTCTTCTTTATCACTTGTCATGTGTTTCGAGTATCCACTGTCGATGTGCCACTGATTTTCTTGTCCTTCTGCATACAAGGCTATACCACATCTTTCTGTTTGCGGTTATTTCTTTCTCCAAGTTTTGGTACCCAATGAAGTTTTCTCCTTCTGAGATGTTTGTCAAAATTTACTCCTGCATTCAGAATCTTCATGACCGAAGTTGTTATAGATAGAGCATTCTATTTCATTTTCAAGAAGTGAAAAGTTATTGTAGGTCCTTTTCATGATCCCTATCACATTCTTTTGATTTCGTGCTTCTCTAGTCATGATGGTCTTGTAACGAACACATAGAGCAGCCTTGTGTCCAAAGTTATGACATGAAAAGTATTGGCCATTAAAGAAATTCCTGCGATTCTCGAACCTACTAACCTGGTGATTGTAGTTTCCATTCATTCTTGAAGCAAATTGAGTATGATTTACCTGAGGTTGGTTGTGGCTTCTGTTCATCCTTGAAGTAGATTGACCCTAATTTACTTGGTGATCTGCTTTATGCCTTTGCTGACAATTGTCAAACTGTTCACTACTCTTTACTGCATCAAGATAGCTTTTAGTGGAGGTGGACGATTTCTGTGCTTCTTCAGTATATCCAAGACCTGTCTTTATCAAAGGAGAACGCTGCACTATGATAATTTTATTTAGGGTCTCTGATCCTTTAGCAAATCTAAGATTGAGAGCTTTTGTTTTCTCAATATCCTTTCTTAGACCCACAATTTCACATTCTAATTTTTCATTGTGTTTTTCCCTATCAGCAAGTTGGAATGTCAGAGTATTTATAATCATATTCTTTTCTTCTAAAAGAATTTTAAGTTTAGAGATTTGTTCATAAAGACCATCTTCATCTAAAGCATCCAAGAAATCATCATCTTCAAAAGCCATCAGAAGTCTATAATCATTACTATTTTCATCTTCATCACTATTTGATAAACCATCTCTATCTTCATGAGTATAGTAGCTCTTCTTATTTACACTTTGTTTTCTATTCCATTTTGCTGGTTCCTTACCTTTACCAATCTTATCCTTGTGAGGACATTTGGAAGCATAATGACTGTCTCTTCCACAAGCAAAGCATTTGAAAGGTAGCTTACCTCTGAATCTTTCAGAACCCCGTTGAAGGTTCTTGACAAAGTTTGCTTCTTCCTCTCCTTCTGAAATATGTCCTAATTCATTGAGTTCTTCTCTTCCTAAAGCTTTGAATGCGGCTTCTCTCATATTTGATGGACCCCCTTTTCTCATTTCGAAAGAAATTAGGATTCTGTGTAGCTGTGTCACAGTAATACTCTAAAGATTCAGCTTTTCCTCTATGGTAGAAACTTTTGATTCAAACTTAGAAGACAAGGATCTTAAAACCTTTTCAACTACAGTAACTTCTTTTATCTCTTCACCCAAATTTTTCATGCGATTAAGAATGTCATCTATACGTAAGAAGTAATTATCTATACTTTCATCATTGTGCATTTTGAGAGTTTCATATTGAATTCTGAGAGATTGTAGTTTTGCACGTTTTACCTGATCAACTCCTTCATAGCTTAGAACGATCTTGTACCATATTTCTTTGGTGGTTTTGAGTTGCATAACCTTGAAAATTTTTGATTTTGACAGACTCCCAAATAATGTGTTGACAACCTTGGAATTTGTTTCATACTGCTTTTTACCTGCAATATCTGTATGAATTGCTGATGGAAATGTGTATCCTCCTTCCACAATTTCCCAAACATCTGTTCCAAGAGATTTAAGATAGGTTGTGTTTCGTACCTTCCAATAGACGAAGTTGTACCCATCAAATATTTGTGGTCTAATGGATCCCTCCTTTCGCAGGAACTCATGATGATAGATTTTCCTTCAAGCGATCAAGCTTCTTTTGAATCACCTGCTCTGATACCAATTATTGGAAATAATACTGGGGGGTGGTGAATCAGTATTAGCAAGTCAATAATATTTCATCTCCATATTCTCATTCATATACGCTACTTCAATTAATGAAACTTGTGTGTATACACAACTGTATATAAGGAAACTAGCGTATACCTTGTAAACTTATAATTTAGTTAGATCTTCATAATTTGATCTTTAATCTGTGCATAAAAACCATATAAATAGTAACCAGGAGCAGTAAAAATAGAACAGACAGTCACACACATAAACACAAGATATAAGGTGGAAACCTAATGTGGGTGAAAACCACCTGCTACAATCGTCTCTATCTTTCTTTTAATAAGAAACTTCTTTTTAAAATATTTTGTACTGGTGCAGTCTTATACCAGTATGCAGGCTTCTACCTACAAAAGGCTACAACCTTCTCTCATTCTCCAGCTTCTCCTAGAATGGAGCTACAACCCCCTAGCTCTTGTACTAGCTGATGTACTAGTACGTAGGTGTTGACCTACAAAAGGCTACAACCTTCTCTTTTCTTCCAGGGACCACGTTTCATAAATTTTCAGACTGGATCCATCAATAACATCAATCAACCATTAAATATATCTGCATCAACCAATCTCCTTTGCACCAACCAAAACTGAATCAAACAATCACTTCTCTGAATGTTGTAACCAGAATACAGTAACAGTAACTAGAACCCAATCCATAAACCAGAACCCAATCCATAACCCAGAACACTGCAACAACAATCAGAAGTAGCTAAAGCATATTTTATGAGGTGTACGTTACTTCAATGTGATGAACCTGTGTGCATACGCACTTGTATCAAGGCAAACCTATGTATACACACTTTTGAAATGTCGAACCAACATGTATACGCGGCTTTGCTATAATGAACCTATGTATAGATCTGTAAATGATGAATTTAACCTTTACAATTATTCAGACATTAGTTATACCCAGATCATCATATTTACAGATTACGGCATGTGCCAATTATTCAGATAAAAGATCAAAACCACACAAAGATACTTCTCTTCAAGCCTTAAGATCTTGACCCTTCAATAGAACTTATCCTTCATCAAGCACTCAGGTTCATCTTTGATACAGATCCAGCTGTGCACCATAACCCAATCACTTGTATTCTATATCTTTCTCTTCATTAGATATTCAATTCATGAGTGACTTTGCCTAATGATCTTCTCCTCCTTTTATAGTCTTAGGCCTTGCTCAATACCATGGTCCAAAACCACTTAAAATCAATACCTTGGACCAAATACCTGGGGTCAACACTTCAGACAAGATACCTTGGACCAATACCATGGATCACAATACCATGGTCTAAATACCACAGACTAAAACCAAGTTTTCCAACATGTACGCGCCTTTCCTTTTGTGAAAGTGCGTGTGTATGCTCATGTGCGCATTTTGGTCTGCGAACCTGCATGTACGCGTAGCTTGGTCAATGGGAACCTGTGTATACCTTTATTTCTTCATTATGTGAGCCTGAACTGTGATCTTTCATGTGTGAGAGTTTCCATCAAGGACAACACCTATGTCATAGCGCCAAATCTGTGTCATAATGCCAACATAGACTATGTTACAAAATGAGTAAAAGAAAAAGCAGTGGCACGAGCAACAGAAGAAACAATGGTTTCTTTCCTCTTTGTGAAATCTTTGTAAGATTTGGATTTCCAAGACAGATTGTTACATATTAGGGAACAGGGAACACAATTCACTTGTAATCTTGTTCGAGATCTTACAGAAAAATACAAAATCAAGCATAGAAAGTCTACTCCGTATCATCCACAAGAAAATGGACAATTGGAATCTACTAATAAGGTTATGGAAAACATAATGAAAAAGACAATGCAAATGAACATAAAATATTGGTCAGAAAAACTAAAAGATGCATTATGGGCATACATAATTACATGGAGAAATACTACTGGATTTAGCCTATATCAACTAATATATGGTAAAGAAGTTTTGTTACCAATCGAATTTAAAATTCATACATTTAAACTTACGTATAATTGGGATTAGACCTGTCAGAATCCTAACAGCCAAGAATTATGCAACTGATTGAACTAGATGAAATCATATAACAAGCAGGCTAGCATACATCACTAGTCCAATAACAGAGAATCAAATCACATGAAAAATTTATCAAAAACAAAATTTTTCATAAGGGAGACTCGACACTTATTTTTGACTCCAAGTAAAACGATTTCAAAACAAAGTTTACTACTCATTGGCTTGGGCCATATGAGATAGAAGAAATCTTTGACAATGAAGCAGTCAAGATAAAGACAATTGATGAAGCAACCATTTCATTTCTAGTTACTGGTCATAGACTCAAAGTTTATAATAATCCTATTAACAAAGAATACCTTTTGAAGATAGTCTTAGTAGAAAACAATATGGAAGCACTAGAAAATCATAGTAATATGCCTTCCCCACTTCCAAAATAAATAAATAAAGTTAAAAAATAATAAAGGATTTTGGTTGTGAAAATCCAGGGTACTAGCACAATAGAAACTCGAATTCATATCAGAAAACCAACTTGTTTGGCCAACATGAATTCTCTTTTATGTTTTTAATTTTCATTTTTGTAGGATCATCCTCCAAAATTTAAATACTTGAGGTCAAGTCTTAAGATCAGGAAGGAGGGAAGATTCATAATAAATCAACAAACCATGCAATGGTTTAATATCAAGCAATTGTACTACGTCAAAAGGGACCTGAGACATCATAATCAATATTTATTAGTAAGGGACCTGAACAAGATCAATATCATATACAGAAGGGACCTGATTATTCATTTTTAAATAAACATGAAAGGAACCTGAGAAGAAGCTACAAGCATCTACAGTCTAGTATTGACAAGAATTCATTTTGAAAATGTCAAGTGTTGACAAAAGAGTTAAGGTCATCAACAGAAGAAAAGCATTGAAAATGAGCTATCGAGTAAAAGGAAAGTATTGTAAGTTTAAAGCATTCTTAATGCCTTTGATTTTAATTTTTTTTCTAAGATTGATAACCTAGTTTAAAACTTGAATATGCAATACTCCTAGCCATGTATATATCATTTTACATTATCCTACATCACCCTACATATTCATTCATTTTGTCACTTAACCATACATTCACATCTCAATACTCAACCATATCATTTGCAATTTTCGACCAATATTGTTGGCCACATCTCCTTTTGAAAAAAATTTGTTGCATCATGGAAAACTTTTCTATACAACCAGAAGGATTAGTTTATGTATCTATAAAATAAGAACAAGAGGTTTCTATCATTGTAAAAATACTCAATATTTTAAAGAAATTTTGATTTGGAATGAATTAAGATAATGGTCATTTCAAAATCAAATACATAAGTATATGATGAAAAAGGACATAGTTGCAATGATAAAAACATGAATATGCAACATGCACATAAGTATGGTGGATAAGAAAACATAGTGCATGCAATACGAAATTGTAAGATAAAGTCATAATGGTCATGAGTATTAAAAAATCTTATATACAAACTATGATGCAACCTTAAAGGACATAAAACAAGTGTTGAAGGAATATACAAAGGAAATCATGGTGAAAATACTATGAATCATAATACATTAAGTAATACAAGCAACAACTAAAATTGAAAATGGACAAGTCAGGTAAGCAGTGAAACGGTCAAAAACATTTCAAAGGTTTGCTTCGTGTATTCTCCTTCATCATCATAGCCAAACTCAACTCAGAGTCAGAGAGAAATACTACGCATTCACCCACATCATAAGGAAACCTTGATCAAAGGAAAAAGGCACAGAGAGTAAAGGTAAATGCGTAGGAGAGAAACTCTGTGCAGTGGAGAGATTATGTGAAAGAGAAACGTGGAGAAATTAAAGGAGTTGCGTGGAGAAATGAGAGAAGAACCCCGTGCATTGGAGATATTGTGTGAAAGAGAAGCGTGGAGAAATTAAAGGAGCTGCGTGGAGAAATAAGGAGAGAAGAACCTTGTGTAGCATGGAGAATTAAAGGGAATTTTTTTTTTGTTTAAGGAAGGAGAAGGTGACTGAGATTTCATTTGCGCTTAGCTCCAACAAATTCAGCAAATTACACAGAGAATTCCTCAATTTACGCAGTGATTCCCAGTGATAAGGTAAGCGTCAATTCCAATGAATCCTCACCAGTTAAAACGATTTTGAAAAAAGGTTAACTTCAGATTTTATTTAAGATGTGTCATAATGAGAGAAAAATATGACTTTAGTTCCAGATTTTCAATGCTTTTTCATCTTAAAAATCCTCTGCCACCTGTAGAATCCACGATTTTTCAAGATGCTGGAGAATGAGTTTAATTGAAATTATATGTTGACACACACCAGTATAAAATGAGAAATTAGAGACTAGGTGACTAAGATAGTTAGTCACCACAACTTTTCCAAGTGAAATACTACCAAAAATACGAAATCTTAAGTGACCGAACTAAAAACGACTAACATAAATCACTAATTTAGTCACAGGTTAAAATATGTGACTAGCTAATAAGTAATACAACTAAAAATGACTAACATGAATGAGTAATTTAGTCTAAGAACAAAAACACAACTACCTAACAAGTACTACAATAATATGAATTAGTTTTTTATGTTAGTCATCTTAATTGTGTCAAGCAATCTAAACTTACAAGTGATAGGGGATTGAAAGGTTGTTAAAGATTGGTTGAAAGGTTATCCTTCCTTAAACACTCCTTCATCCTCACATGATGTATAGGTGAGCCAACTTTGAATTAATTATCTCTAATAATTTGTAATTTTAAAAATATATTTTCTTAATAAGAAAAAATTATTTTATGTATTTTTTAAAAATTTATTCATTGAATCTAATTAGATCTAGTTCCAATTTGAAATTAATTTGAACAACTATTTTAATTTGTAAGACTATAATATCAAATAAAAACTACTTTAATTTCATATAACTGACCTAGATCCATCTTAACCCTGGATCTATCAAGCGCCGAGAGGGATCCAATATCTTGAGGTGCAAACTCTTTTTTCTAGTGCAAAACTTGAGGAAATGTTTGCACCTCGAGAGAATGGATCCCTCTCATCACTTGATAGTTATAGGGTTAATATGGATCTAGGTTGGTTATATAATACTATATAGTATCCATATTTTTATTTGTGTCTCTTTGTTATTCCCTCTCTCTATCTCACCTGCTAAACATACACACTCTCTCTCTCCCTCTCTTCCCCTTTTCTTTCTATCTCTCTTTTCCCCTTATCTCCCTCTATATCTATATCCTTCTCTCTATTCCCTCATGCTCTCCTCTCTCCCTCACTCCCTCTCCATGACTCCCTTGTCACCCCCTCTCTCTCTCCACCTTTCTCCATCTCTATCTTCCTTCCTCTCTATCCCTTATCTACCACCTCCCTCTATCTCTCCCCCCCTAAATCACTTACTCTCCTTCTCTCTCTCTCTCTCTCTCTCTCTCTCCCTCTCTTCCGTCCAACTCTATCACTATCTCCCCCCCTCCCTGTCTTTCTCCATTTCTCTCCCTATCTCTATCCTCTCCTCTTCTCTCTCCCTCACTCTCTCTCCATCTCTCCCTTCTCCCTCCTCTCCCTCTCCACCTCTATCTCTCTATGTCTTTGTTCTTTCCTCCCTCTCTCTCCCACTCCAACTCCATCTCTCTCTCTCTCTCCCCCCTCGCTCCATCTTTCCCACCTCACTCTCTCCCCCATCTCTCTCTCTTTCTCTCTCTCTCTGCCCTCCAACTTTTTCACTATCTCCCTCCCTCTCTCCTCCCCCTCACCCAACTCTCTCTTAAAATTGATCATATTTTATTGTGTTTAAGAAATGATCTAAATTAAAAAAAATTAATTGGTTGTAAAATATTAAACCTATATTTTGGATCAATCATGTCAAAGAAAATAAAATAATGAAAACCTTTAAAAAATCATGCACTATATTTAATCTATTATAATTAGTCAATTTGCTTCCTCTCATCCCTTGGATC
>APFE030062032.1:99452-166422 GCA_000404065.3 Pinus taeda | reverse complement strand
TTAATTTTATTAAAACCTTAATTTAATTTCTATGGGAATATTTTTAGTAGTTGTGAGGGTTTAGATATATCTCAAATTGTAACATTTGCCCCCTTTTAGATTCAACTAAAAAAATGTTGTAAAATTAAATTAAAATAAAATATTTTTACTATGAAATAAGTTATGGTTTTTTGGCATGTGGTATTGATAAGCCATGTTATTGGCCCATGGTATTGTAACAAAGCCGATTTACAAGTTAATATCCACGGTAAAGTGAGGGTGAATATCCACGCTTAAAAAGCTTGTCATATTGTTATAAAATATTTTGATTGTGAAATAATTTATGGTTTTTGGGCATATGGTATTGATAATCCATGGTATTGACCCATGGATTTGAAAAAAAAATCTATTTTTTAGATGTTAATAATACCTACAGTAATGTGGGGTTGAATATCCACGCTTAAGAATCTTGTCATATTGATATAAAATATTTTGGTTGTGAAATAAGTTATAGTTTTTGGACTTGTAGTATTGATAAGTCATGGTATTGGCCCATGCTATTGTAACAAATCCTATTCACAAGTTAATAACGAAATCAAAATATAACAAATTGAATTTTATTATTTTTACTAATTTAACCCTTTATTATTAATTGAGACCATATTTAAATGTTTACATTCATATCAATATCATTTTTAACTTCTTCTTCTTCTTTTTAATTTAGTGTCTTACACAAAAACAACAAATTATTATTAAAAATAAATCATTTAACCCGATTGCATTTTTTATATTTTATTTTATATTATAAATATTTCTTTTATTTTTCCCTTTATAAATATTTCTTTTCTTTTTAATTTCCAGTTGTTATCACTCAGGTTGTCCCTAAGCTCCTGAAGGGATATGGCCGAGATAACCACAAACCAATCTTTGGATTGCAGGTTCTAGCCCACCTGCAATTAGAGAGGACTCTCTCTTGATGATTTAGCTTTGTTGATGATGATTTTAGGCTAGTTATTGGGTTCAATGGGTTTTGTTTGTGTTTGGTGATGGGAAGGATGATACTTTCAGGCAGAGAGGCATGCATAGAGTGATAAGTTTCAAACCACTGGGCATGGAGTCAAGGAGTAGGATTGCTGGTGTGTTTTCTTGGTCAAAAGAGGAATGTGGAGCAAGGTAGATGTACATAAAACAACTTTCAAGCTAAAAGAGATGGAATGAAATCTAAGGAATGAGAGGCAATTAAGAATCTCTCACTCAGCTTAAAAGAGGGAAGGCGAATAAGCTCTATTTAGGGGTAGTCAAGAATCCCCGGATAACTGTCATTCATGGGTGAATTAGGGCAAATATGAGCCATGTGGAATCCATATTTATGCCTATAATAGATGAAAACATAAAGAAACAGCAGAAATTGAGCATAGAGTGCAGTTAAAAAAGTTCTAAGCTAATCTTTCTTTCTGCTGTTTAGATAATGATTTATGAATGGAAAAACAGAGGTAAGAATCACTTATTGAGTCATGTAATAGCACAAGAATTCCACAATCACTCTTGAACCATTAAACAGAGTTAACAATCCATTCTCCAAGCTTGTATGCAGTCTTTGATTACAGAAAATATCATATACACAGTGCGAGTCTCTCCTTAAGGGAAACAACCAACCAACAACAACCAACCCTCATTACATTCCTCAGGGTGGTATATATAGGTAAAATATCCAAAAGTATTTATTACAACCGACCTAAATAGGTCTGTGGGAAAAATCTTCTTAAACCTAAACTTGTGCTGAAATTCAATGCAAGTAAATATCCTTTGAGCTGCGCCAGGGGCAGCTAGACCAAGATGAGTTAATATGGTGTCCTTGGTGGCTTGGTGTAGTGCTTCTACAATAATTGTGCTTTGAGCCTTGGTCCACTGATTTCATGTGACTTTGATGTGTAGTAACTGTGATTTGAGAGCTTTTAAATGGCATCTATTGCTTTGTTGAATTTGCTGGAGGCTTCTTAAATGTTTTCCTGCTTTGGGCTGCTGATAGATCTTCACTGATACACTTTGCCGCATCCTGATACTCTTTGACATGAATTTTGGCTTCACTTTGGCTCTGATACTCTTTAACACCTGAATCGGAACATCTCTCTCTCCGCTGATAAGCTAAAAACTGTTAAATCGACCCTTTTCGGCGCAAAAACAACTGCTGAACAGAAATATTCCCCACTTTGGCTCATTTCCCGTAGCGATCGTGCATCGAAAACTGCCTCAGATTTTGAATCCAGGCTTCCTAAGCAGCGATTTCGCACTTGCGCACTTTTTTTTTTTGGTGGGTGACGTCAGCATGACGTTAGCGGTACAGCGGATGACGTCAACATATCAGCGATCGGCGACCAGTTTTATATAGCGAGGTGACTTGGCAGGGGAAAAATGCCCATCCCCGGATGTATCAAATAGGTTCGGAAGCGAACAGACCCACCCACCGTAGATCTAGGGCGCGGCCAATCGGATGGATGGCAGGACAGAGAATGCGACGGCAGGATAAGAGATGGGGCCCATATGTATGGTGCGGATTCATATGAAGCGCCGATTGCCGATATGCGATTGGAAATAGACCATCAGCGTTGACCATATCGGCAGCGCGCATGCATGCTTTGTTTTTTCATAGCGATACGCCGATCGGCGATATCGCTGTCGGCCAAACCAATCGAGGGCATACTTTATACGTTGTTTTAATACATGATTCCCTTCCCGACTGCGATGTCGCATCGAAGGGGGTCCGATAGAACCTTTTTGCAATCGGAGCAAGACCCAAGGTAAGTGATGCAGGCTTTTATGATCGGAAGCAGAATTTTTAATGTTGGCAGGGATTTCAAGGCATGGGAAGGGGTCCGATAGCCTAAAAAAGGGATTGTTCATGCCTTGGAAGGATTTTAAAGGTACTTGGGAGGATTTTATGCTTTGTGAAGGAGTCAAAAAGCATTAGAGGAAGGATTTATGGAGTGATGAAGGGTTTTGTGCATCAGAAGGAGTCTGAAATGCATGAGAAGATGGTTTGAGGGGGGAATGAGGGTTCTTACTGAGTTTCGGATAAACTTAGCAATTCCCAGGTGTACTTATGGTTATATTTCAACCAGGGGGAGGGGATAAGTATATAGGGGAGTTATTAACATAGTTTTAGTAGGGAAGGGGAGATAGATAGGGAGTTACATATCTAAAATTAGTGGTTAATATGACAAGTGATAAGAAAGCGCTAAGTATGTGAATCTTAGGCTATCAGGGGGAAAATGATTCATAAAGGAAATGAACATTCCTTGAGTAAAGAAGATCTTTACCAAGGAAAATTGATATGAAAAAATGATGAAACTAAGAGATATCAAGTAGATCTTGACCTCTTTAGGGAATTTAGTGAGTGATTTAGGGAATAAGGAAGAAGGGGGAAGTTAGTCATGCCTCGCTTGAGCTCCTCCAAATGGAAATTTCCTGATAATTTTGACTTAACTAGATATGACACTTGAAAACCTGAAATTGATCACAAATCAACATTCTGCAATCTCAACACTACCTCCCCAGCCTACTTACCTAGCATTTTTTCTTCTTTTTGGTTTGGGTGCACTTAGACTTGCAGACCCTGATTATCCTCTTTCTTTTGACTGCCCTCCTATCTACATCTACACTTATTTCATCCAGGGGCTCAGATGAGGCTGTTGAGCACCCTTACTTCTCTACCTATCTAAGAATCTGCCAAGATTAAGCTCTTTGGACAGATATTCATTCTCTATATTCTAAAACAAAAAATTGAAACCTAGGGAGACCAAGATTAAGCTGTTTGGACCTCCCTTTAACTAAAAATTCTTCAAAAATTGAATAGCACATCAAAATTGGAACACAGTAGTGGCATTTAGGCTAGCACACTCTCATGGCATCCTTCTTTGGCCCCTGTAGTAAATAAGGAAAATTGCAGCATGCAAAGTATGACATATTTGGCATGTAAAAATGTCAATCATGAAAGATGAATAACCTGCTGCAGCAGGAGGCTAATAGAGGCTCCACTTGGGGATGGATTTTCCTTGTGGAAAGCCAAGAATAGCAGGTCAGACTACCTTGATCTTCTATTGTTGTTGTAGATTGAAATTTTTTAGTGCTGACTGTTAGATAATTGGAACTTTGGAATGAGAACAACGCTTTCCCTCAACTTAATTGCTTGTGAACTGTACAACACCGCTTGCTTTCTTCTGCATGCTCTTTCATTCGGACTATTACACAAAAATTTGATCAAAGTGCTGATATATACAAACATTTACATACAGACAAAATACCGTTGGGAGATTCTCAAAAAAAGGGATCATGATAATGCTTTAACATTCGGCCATTTACAGGGCCCTCTTCATTCGTGCTACCATCTACAGATTTGAGGAAATATGTGTTATTGCCTTGCACAACGCTGATAATGAATGGAAATTTCCAAAGAAAATCAAATTTTGCATGTTTTCCCTTGTCTTCTCTTCATGATTCCCACCTTAGAAATTTGTTGCCAACACAGAAATCCTCAACCTTGGCTCTCTTATCAAACATCTTTTTGAGTTTCTCTCGCAAAATCTGGGCTCTGTCATACACTTTCTCTCTGGTCTGCTGGAGATGAATGGTCTGATTGATTCTTCTTTGAATTTCATTTGGTTCAGCTTGAATCTCCTGTAACAGTTTGATAGTAGGAATGCCCAAAGATGAAGGAAATTTGGCTTCCATGCCATATACTAGCTCATAAGGGCTCATCCCAATGGATCTCTTGGTTGAAAGTCTGTCTGCCCACAGGGCATTTCTGAGCTTTCTATGCCAGTTCTTTTTGTTTTCCTCCAGCACTTTCTTTATGATGTTGGTGAGGCTTTTGTTGGATGATTCGGCCAGGCCATTACCTTGCGGGTAGTAGGTTGTAGAGTGGCCCAAGGTAATGTGAAATTTATGGCAGAAGTTGATCATTTTTTTGGATTTGAAGGCTGCAGCATTGTCAGTGATGATTTTCTCAGGGCAGCCAAATCTGGAAAGGATATTGTCCTCAAGGAATCAGATAATAGTGGAGTCATTGGCTTGCCTACATGGGATGGCTTCAATCCACTTGGTGAAATAGTCAGTGGCTGTTAAAATCCACTTGTGCTGGCCTGAAGAGGAGGGATGGATTTCACCTATGAAGTCAAGACCCCATTATTGAAAAGGCTTTTTGGTTGAGATGGGCTTAAGTGGCAAAGGCAACAATTTTCTTTTTCCTTCAAAGATTTGGAATTTGTAACATGAAACAACAAATTTCTTGACATCTGCAAATAGAGAGGGCCAATAATAACCAGCCCTTAAAATCTTGTCAGTAGTGGACTTCCAATATAGATGCCCTCCACAGTCCCCTACATGGAACTCTTTCATGATGCTGTTGGTTTCATTTATAGTTAAACAATTTAGCAAAATTCCTTCATGATTTCTCCAAAACAGGGCACGATCTAAGACACAAAACTTTGATGCTTTCATTTTTAAAAATCTCTTTTTGGTTCTGGACAATCCTAGGGGAGCACACAGGTTTAACAATACATAACAAATATTAGCATACCATGGGGATTGTAAAAAGGTTTCACCGATCTGTGGAGTCGCCAGGTCCTGTTCATTGTCGAGTTGGTTAATGTCTAAGGCCTGAAAATTTGTTTCGGACATTAGCTTGGCTAAACCTTGTCCTTTTATCAGCTTTGTGGGTTTTATCTCAATGTCATATTTAAGGATACTGGCAATCCATTTGCCTCTTTTGCCTTATAGTCCCTCTTGAGTTAAAATGTCTTTTACAATGGAGTTTGGGACATAGGCAATCACGTGTGAATATAAAATATAAACTCTGAAGCCTTTTATGGCCTTGACAAGGGCATAGGCCTGCTTCTCCATGATTTGGTATTTCAAGGGTGCGTCTCTTAAGCCTCGGCTGAAGAATGCAATTGACTTTTCATTTCCTTGGTCATCCTTTTGCAGAAGGACAACAACTATCGTGTGATCTAAAGCAAAGGAAAAGATGATAAAATCCCTATCAAACTGCGGACTTGTGAGGATAGGCGTTTGAGTCAAGGCAACTTTGATACTCTCAAAAGCTTGCTTGGTTTCTAGAGACCATTTCACCTTAGCATCCTTTTTCAGCATGTTGCTTAATAGCCTTATCAGTTCGACTAAATTTGGGATAAATCTCCTTAGGAAATTGATCTTTCCCAGGAATGCTTGCAACTCTTTTATGTTTCTTGGGTATGGAATTTGGAGGATGGCTTGGATCCTTTCCGGATCAATTCTGATACTGTCTTTTGAGATGATGTGGCCTCGCAACTTACCTTCTTCAAGGCCAAACAAGGACTTCTTGGGGTTCAAGGAAATGCCATATTTCCTACATGTCATGAAAATTTGCCTTAAATGTTTGAGGTGCTCTTGATCAGATTTGGAGAAAGGGGTCAATTCATCAAGATAGACAACAAGGAATTCATGGATTTCCTTGGCAAATGCAATATCCATTTCCCTTTGAAATGTGGCACCAACGTTCTTTAGCCCGAAAGGCATTTTAACATACTTAAATGTTCCCCAGGGTGTGGTAAAGGTTGTCTTGTCTTGGTCATCCGGGTGAACAAGTATTTGATTGAAACCTGAAAAAACATCTAGTAAAGAGATTCTAGATGACCCCACTACTCTTTGTAGGATGTGGTCCATTTTAGGCAAAGGATAGTGGTCTTTTAAAGAGACCCGGTTTAAGTTTCTTAGGTCTACACACAGTCTGATCTCCCCTGATTTTTTCCTTGTGGGGACCAGATTGGATACCCATTTAGAAAATCTGATGGGTGCTATGATACCAGCCTCAAACATTCTCTTCACTTCCTTCTCAATGAGGGGAAGAAGCATAGGGTTTATTCTTCTAAGTTTCTGCTTGAATGGTTTTTGATTTGGTTTTAAGGGAATGGTATGTTGAATTACTGAGGTGTCATAGGACTTCAAGTCCTCATAACTCCAAGCAAATACATCTTGGAACTCTTTGAACAGATCGACATACTTATGCTTTTGATCAGGGGGCAGATTTTTGGATAATTTAATCATTTTGGGCTTTTCTGCTGTCCCTATGTTGTGTTCTTCTATAGCAGCATCTAAAGGCTCCATTTTTGGCTTTTTGGGCACATCATTGTCATCAAACATGTCTTCTAATGGAGTAAGGCCAGCATGTAAAAAATTATTTTTTAGATCAATGAACTCAGCCTCTGCTTTGGCTGTTTGCTCTAAATGCATTTGTTTCAGCTCTTCTATGCTTGCATTGTCAAAAACAGTTGGGTTCAGGATTTGTTTTGCTGTTGCAGCTGTTACAACCTGCTGATTTTCATTTGTTTGTTGTTGGGAATCGTTTATGGCCTCCATGTCAATGTTTAAATTTGAAAACTCGCCCTCAAGAGTGAGGAAATTGTTAATCTAGGCATCACTTTCAAATACTTGCCAATCCTTAATATTGTTCGGTACAGTAGGCCTATGTTTTATCTCAGCAGTAAAATGGTGATTTGGCTCAAAGGGAAGCTTGCATGTACTAGCAAAAGTGGCTAGGTTGTGTGCATGTATGTTATGGTTTCTAGAAATCTTGGTAAGCTCAGATTCAGTGAAGGTATTAAGTATTTCTGTGGCAGCAGTCCTATAGGCCCTTATTCTATTGTCATTAGTAACAAAGTTACCTTTCATTTGTTGTATGATTAGATCAGAGTCACCTAGAATGGACACTTTTGTAGCTCCTAAAACTTTGAGCAATTTTAGGCCTAGGAGGAGAGCCTCATACTCTACCATGTTGTTGGTACATCTGAAATTTAGTCTGTAGACATGGCCTTCTACATGATTGTCATGTGTATTGTGAATCCATACACCTGCCCCTGCTCCTAACTTGTTGACAGAACCATCAAACTCTAAATACCATGTAATTTCTTGCTTTTGGTTTGTATTAAGAGTTTCAGTTTTTTTAGGATTGGGCAAATTTTAAAATTTCTGTTTGAGGAGGTTTTTCTTGTTTGCTGGTTGCCCTGATTGTTGTGGCCATGTCATGGGCATGGGCAACCGATTATTCACTTATGCATGTCTCTAGCTCTAAAGCTAAAGGCTTCTCGTTAGTTGGAGGATTGGGGTCATCATTAAAAAGAATAAATGAATCCATATCAGAATGGATTGAGTAAATTGGAAAATTCTGGGGCTTTTCCTCACTGCTTACCACATACTTCATGAGTGTTTCTCTATATAGTCTCTTTGGTTGCCCAAAGACAGATATAGTGGCATAAGAGAGGTCGAGTTGGAGGGATCCTTGGAGTTTTTCTCCCCATGATCTTGATAGGAGCATGCCATATTTTGTTGGAATGTCAGCAACTACTACGTCCATTAGGATTGTCTTGTTGGGAAATTGGACTAAAGACACATAAAGGTCTTTGATTAAGCCTAAACACTTGACTTGACTTGAGTCGAAGGAGTATAGATCTTTGTAGGGCCTTGTGACATCAAGGTTTAGCCTTTCCATTACAGCTTTGGGCATAAGATTGTGTGAGGCACCTGAGTCAAACATAACATTATGCAAGATTTTGTCATGTATGTGAAGACTGACATAAAAGGGTGGAACAGATCCATATGTTGATTTTTCATTAACTTCTGGACCAAACAGCAGCTCAGGGGTATCATCTAAAACATTTACATCATCCTTGACCTCTGGCATTTGAAGTGACCTTTGAATTTGTTGCCTATACACATCATGTTTGGCAAGTTCTGAGAGGGGGATGGATATCTTAAGTTTTCCAATCTCTGCTTCTAAATTAAATGGTTTCTCTAATGAAATCTTTGCGTTAGAAGTAGCAAATTTCTCCTTTCCAAGAATATGTTCTGTGTTTTCCTTTTGGTTATCAGCATTATGATGAATGACACTTTGTGGTATTTCTGTTTTGGGAAGATTTTTGGGTTTGTTGTTCAAATTTTCTTTCGAGGAAGAAGGAGGTAGAGGCTGATCAATAGGAGGCTGTATGTCTGTCATGTCCTCTACAGTCACTTGGTGTGGGTTTGGGATAGAAATATCAGCTGGTTCTGTTATGACAACCTTGCCTTTAATCTTGTTGGGCTATTCACTGTCTTTTGTTTTGCTAGGTGCAGGGATATCAATGGTTCTTATTCTCAGCTTATATTGTTTGTGAACCTCATACACAGCAGAATCATAGCCTTGTTTAAAATCAAAAGACTCTCCAGACTTAGTCTGAAATTGATTTCCATCATGGTAATCTTGGTCTTCTTGAGTTAGAAAAATCTGTTGCTCATCTTTCGAATCTATCAAGTTCATGTGAGTCTCCTCTATGGGCTCACTAGAAGTGGATGCTTCTATGTAGTTCTCTTGGAAAGGAGGCCTAATATCATGGTCGGGGCTAGATCTACTAGCGTTTGTGTTCTGAGCTTTCCTGAAATTTGGGTTCCTTGTGTTATTTGGCTGTTGTCCTTCCCACAGTGATTTTCTCTCAACGCTCTCTACTCTGTCTCCTAGCCTATGCATGCCACTGATAATAGCATCTAGTTTCTGGTCTAAGGCTGAGGGTTCTTCCTTATAGGTAGTTCTTCTCTCGGTTCTAGCTCTATTTCTTTTGGCAATTAGATTTGCCTCCACACTAACAACAACATTTTGCATTTCTGCAAGGCTTTGAGGGGCTCTTTCCCTTAACTGATAAGCCATTTCGGCATCAAAACCATCTGGAAATTTGTACAAAGAAAGATCGAGTGGAGGTCTTAAGTTCTGTGGTATTGCATTATAAACATTATTAAACCTTGCACAGTAGTCCAAGACAGTCTCCTGAGGGCTTCTTTTGATGGTGTCATATTCAGATAATATGTGCAAGGGGTCCTTCTTTTTCTCCCATCTGTTGATAAATGACTAATATAAGGCTTCTAGGTCTGCTATGGAATGGGCTGGGAGCGCTCTAAACCAGGTCCTGACATCGCCTGTCAGACTTTGAACAAAAATATTCATTCTCACACTATCATCGTCAATCTCATAACTCTCAAAGTAGTCCTGCATTTTCTTTGTATGTTGTAGGGCCGTGCAGGTATTTGTGCCATCAAAATAAGTAATTTTAGTCTGGTAATCCTGAGGCATAGCCCAGGGATTAGCAGGAAACTGTAAAGGTGCATATCTATTAGCCATATTAACAGGGATAAGTGGAACAAGAGGGATAAGTGGAACAACTGGAACGACTGGGATAACAAGAGTAGTAGTGGTGGTATGCGCAGTAAACAGAGGTGTGGAAATGGTGTGTTTGGAGAAGAAGATGATGAATAAGGGGAAGTAGGGTTTGAATGAAATAAAACTTTGACAGGGGTTGAAAAACCACTAGGTTGAACTGCTTCAGGACTAGTATCAGTAAAATCTTCTTGTTGCTCTCATTTTCTAAGGATCTTAGGGATTATATTCGGATTTTCAAAAAAAACTAGGGGTTTTGGGTTTGGATTTGATCTTGTATGACGTGAATGCTTTTTGGGAGCCAGCTTCTAGCTTGTTTTTTGGGGATTTTTTCTAACAATATAGGTTAAACAAAAGCTTTTAAAGGTCGGATTCTTCCTCTGCGGAGCTTCGGACTGGTTTTGTGAGATTATCTGAGAAGGTCCCCAGTGGAGTCGCCATTATTTTATCACTCAGGTTGTCCCTAAGCTCCTGAAGGGATACAACCGAGGTAACCACAAACCAATCTTTGGATTACAGGTTCTAGCCCACCTGCAATCAGAGAGGGTTCTCTCTTGATGATTTAGCTTTGTTGATGATGATTTTAGGCTAGTTATTGGGTTCAATGGGTTTTGATTGTGTTTGGTGATGGGAAGGATGATACTTTCAGGCAGAGAGGCATGCATAGAGTGATAAGTTTCAAACCATTGGGCATGGAGTCAAGGAGTAGGATTGCTGGTGTGTTTTCTTGGTGAAAAGAGGAATGTGGAGCAAGGTAGCTGTACATAAAACAACTTTCAAGCTAAAAGAGATGGAATGAAATCTAAGGAATGAGAGGCAATTAAGAATCTCTCACTTAGCTCAAAAGAGGGAAGGCGAATAAACTCTATCTAGGGGCAGTTAAGAATCCCCGAATAACTGTCATTCATGGGTGAATTAGGGAAAATATGAGCCATGTGGAATCCATATTTATGCCTAGAACAGATGAAAACATAAAGAAACAACAGAAATTGAGCATAAAGTGCAGTTAAACAAGTTCTAAGCTAATATTTCTTTCTGTTGTTTAGATAATGATTTATGAATGGAAAAACAGAGGTAAGAAGCACTTATTGAGTCATGTAACAGCACAAGAATTCCACAATCACTCTTCAACCATTAAACAGAGTTAACAATCCATTCTCTAAGCTTGTATGCAGTCTTTGATTACAGAAAATATCAGATACATAGTGCAAGTCTCTCCTTAAGGGAAACAACCAACCAACAACAACCAACCCTCATTACATTTCTCAGGGTGGTATATATAGGTAAAATATCCAAAAGTGTTTATTATAGCCGACCTAAACAGGTCTACGGGAAAAAGCTTTTTAAACCTAAACTTGTGCTGAAATTCAATGCAAGTAAATATTTTTTGAGCTGCGCCAGGGGTAGCTGGACCAAGATGACTTAATATGGTGTCCTTGGTGGCTTGGTGTAGTGCTTCTGCAATAACTATGCTTTGAGCCTTGGTCCACTGATTTCATGTGACTTTGATGTGTAGTAACTGTGATTTGAGAGCTTTTAAATGGCATCTATTGTTTTGTTGACTTTGCTGGAGGCTTCTTAAATGTTTTCCTACTTCGGGCCGCTGATAGATCTTCACTGATACACTTTGCCGCATCCTGATACTCTTTGACATGAATTTTGGCTTCACTTTGGCTCTAATACTCTTTGACACCTGAATCGGGACATCTCTCTCTCCGCTGATAAGCTAAAAACTGTTAAATCGACCCTTTTCGGTGCAAAAACGACTGCTGAACAAAAAAATTCCCCACTTTGGCTCATTTCCTGTAGTGATCGTGCATTGAAAACTACCTCAGATTTTGAATCCAGGCTTCCTAAGCAGCGATTTCGCACTTGCGCGCTTTTTTTTTTTTGGGCGGGTGACGTCAGCATGACAGCAGCGGTACGACGGATGACGTCAGCATATCGGCGATCGGCGACCAGCGTTATACAGCGAGGTGATGTGGCAGGGGAAAAACGCCCATCCCCAGATGCATCAAATAGGTTCGGAAGCGAATAGACCCGCCCATCGTAGATCTGGGGCGTGACCAATCGGACGGATGGCAGGACAGAGATTGCGGTGGCAGGATAAGAGACGGGGCCCATATGTATCGTGTGGATTCATATGAAGCGTCGATCGGCAATATGCGATCGGCAATAGACCATAAGCGTTGAACATATCGGCAGTGCGCATGCATGCTTTGTTTTGTCATAGCAATACGCCGATCAGCGATATCGCTGTCGGCCAAACCAATCGGGGGCATACTTTATGCAATGTTTTAATACATGACTCCCTTCCCGACTGCGATGTCACATCGGAGGGGGTCCCATAGAACCTTTTTGAAATCGGAGTAAGACCCAAGGTAAGTGATGCAGGCTTTTGTGATCGGAAGCAGAATTTTTAATGTTTGCAGGGATTTCAAGGCATGGGAAGGGGTCCGATAGCCTCAAAAAGGGATTGTTCATGCCTTGGAAGGATTTTAAAGGTACTTGGGAGGATTTTATGTGCTTTGAGAGGGGGATTTTATGCTTTTTGAAGGAGTCAAAAAGCATTAGAGGAAGGATTTATGGAGTGATGAAGGGTTTTGTGCATCAGAAGGAGTCCGAAATGCATGAGAAGATGGTTTGAGGGGGGAAATGAGGGTTCTTGCTGAGTTTCGGATAAACTTAGCAATTCCCAGGTGTACTTATGGTTATATTTCAACCAGGGGGAGGGGATAAGTATATAGGGGAGTTATTAACATAGTTTTAGTAGGGAAGGGGAGATAGATAGTGGGGTTACAGATCTAAAATTAGTGGTTAATATGACAAGTGATAAGAAAATGCTAAGTATGTGAATCTTAGGCTATCAGGGGGAAAATAATTCATAAAGGAAATGAACATTCCTTGAGTAAGCAGACCTTTACCAAGGCAAATTGATATGAAAAAATGATGAAACTAAGGGATATCAAGTAGATCTTGACCTCTTTAGGGAATTTAGTGAGTGATTTACGGAATAAGGAAGAAGGGGGAAGTTAGTCATGCCTCACTTGAGCTTGTCCAAATGGAAACTGCCTGATAATTGTGACTTAGCTAGATATGACACTTGAAAACCTGAAATTGATCACAAATCAACATTCTGCAACCTCAACACTACCTACCCAGCCTACTTACCTAGCATTTTTTCTTCTTTTTGGTTTGGGTGCACTTAGACTTGTAGACCCTAATTATCCTCTTTCTTTTGACTGCCCTCCTATCTACATCTACACTTATTTCATCCAGGGGCTCAGATTAGGCTGTTGAGCACCCTTACTTCTCTACCTATCTAAGAATCTGCCAAGATTAAGCTGTTTGGACAGATATTCATTCTCTATATTCTAAAAGAAAAAAATGAAACCTAGGGAGACCAAGATTAAGCTGTTTGGACCTCCCTTTAACTGAAAATTCTTCAAAAATGGAATAGCACATCAAAATCGGAACACAACAATGGCATTTAGGCTAGCACACTCTCATGGCATCCTTCTTTGGCCCCTGTAGTAAATATGGAAAATTGCAGCATGCAAAGTATGACATATTTGGCATGTAAAAATGTCAATCATGAAAGATGAATAACCTGCTGCAGCAGGAGGCTAACACCAGTTTAGCCCTAGGTTCAAATAAAATATTCACAGATTACAACATCACATTGTAGCACTGCATTTTTCTCTCCCTTGTTGATATCTGCGTGGAAATGCTAGAAGGAAGACCATCAACGTGATATATGGATTTCATGGGATTCGAACCCTAGATGGAGTTTGCATGGGAAACACCTTAGGAGAGCATCAACTATTAGATGGAGGAAGGGCAAGGTCATTGGGCGTGGAGATTTTGGCGATTTGTACATGGGTATGAATTTGGACTCTAGAGAGTTCTTCCTTTTTACTAAAGATGATTTTTGTTCTTATGGGTAAATTTTTTTGAGGGTTTATATGATCAAAGCATAAATTTCATCTAGAGTTGAGGGTTTAATGATTATGATAATGTAGATCTTGATTGCGGCCAACAATTCATCAAAAGACATTGCACAAGTAAGCATTTTACATGTCCTTATTGCACAAACAGTTTAACGATTATGATAATGCAGATCTTGATTGCGGCCAACAATCCATCAAAAGATGATGGAAAAGTAAGCATTTTGCATGTCCTTATTGTACAAATCAGTTCATTCCTCCCTAATTTTTCTAGGGTTAGAATGCATGAAATTTTATATTTTCTTTTCACATTTTTTTAGTAGTTGATTGTTCGTGTAATGGGCTCTACCATGCCCAAATTCAAAGGGCTCCAGTAATTCAAGCAAATTTTCTGGTAGGATGAAAATACTAGACCTCCCTCAAACTTTGTTACATGAAATTAAAAATTCTTGTAATCATGAACATAAAATATTTTCTGTTTCATACTTAGATTTTGATCTCAATGCCTACAATTTAAACCATGTTACTATATTTTAAGTTGAATATACTTAGATCCATTAAACCTTACAACTCTCTAAAGTTTAGGTTAATTTAAGCTAAAAATAAGGAACCTGAATGGCTTTTGAAATTTAGACTCAATGCTTACAGAAAATGATTAAAAATGGAAGAACCCAAATGGTCTGATAAGTTTTATCCACCCATCAATTTCCAAGACCTTTAATATTATTCTGAACCTAAAAAGAGAGAGTAGAAGAAGAAGAGTAGCCTGGATGAGGTGGACCTTGACCTACTTGATACTTTTCAAAAGTTGGGCATGCCCTTGACTAGAACAAGAGATTGACCAACGTTGTTGTAGATGTTGGTTTTGACAATGTTTTCATTGCTACCATGCATAGGTAGACTCTATAGGAAATTTAGGTTATCATTTGTTCATTATAAGAGGTAATTCGAGAGTATCTTGATCTAGTTAAGAAGTAGCTTGGCAGGGTTGTTCCTCTTGCTGATAACTATTATGCTGCATTCTAATTTTTTTTTTTAGTGATGGCTCCTTCTATTAAATCCTCAAGCACACTTTGTCACCCATGGAAATGCCCACTTATTTTAGGATGAATGAGATGGAGACCAAGCTGTTTGAGAGGACTCTTATTTTTGTAGATGAGAGGAGTTATGTGAGGTGACATGGGTTTTGTGACATATATTGAAGGATGCACTACACCATTTTATGACACCAATCATCTCCATGCCACAGTAGTGGATCTCTATTGCACTGAGGGAGCAACGATAAAGTATTCCACAGTAAAGAATTTGTATGTCAGGGACGAGGAATGCAAACATGGGATTTATAATTTTATTATGAAAAGAGGTTTTTGCGATGGAGACAAATCAAGGATTTAGTGGACCTGAGTAGAGACTAATTCGACAATCACCCGTAAATACTCAAGCATTGTTTTGAAAGGCGATGATGCAATTGGATAGTTCTATTATGTTGCCTTGAAAAATAACTATCAATAGAGGGGGACAAATATGATCCATATAGGGAATAATTGTAGGATTAGGATTGTTTCTAAAATTATATTTATAGGAAAGTCAAGGAACTACTATAGAGGATTAGTGCAGGTGCAACCAAATTCTCATAATGCAAGGAATTTTTCATAGTGTGGTTCGATGCTCATTGGTGACTAGGCAACTGCAAATACTTATCATTACATTCAGGTACAATTTGAGTTGCATTCTAAAGTCTCTAATTTCATTTATTGATAGTCCTTATTGTGTCCTTATCTCTCTTAATTTCATTGTGGTAGGATTGGAATGGGTTAAAAAATCAAACATATCATTGAGTAAAATAGACACCCACATGTCACTACATGTCATTGTGCACACTCTCTGTTTTTTATACAATTAGAAGTGAGCAATATGATGTGTGCACAACTAAAAATCCTAGCGGGCATGACTTAGCATGGAAATCGAAACCAAGAATCATAAAATCAATAAATTTGTGGCACAAAGTAAAAAACACAATAAAAGATTCTATGCCAACAATGTCTATTTAGTGCAAGATACTACTAATATTTCATAATTTTCAAAGATGGTGGATGTCATGAAGATGCCCTCAAGCAAAGTTACTGACTTGAAGATAATATGGTCAGTTCAACTATTTACTTTAAATAGGGTAAATTTAGGTAATTAGAACAAGTTTGAAAATCACTAGAATCACCACCACTATTTATTTTAAATGGGCTAAATTTAGGTAATTAAAACAAGTTTGAAAATCACTAGAAACACCACCCTCACATCATTTTATTCCGATTTGTACAAGATAACATTGAATAAAATTATGAGCACTTCCATTTAAATTGACCATACATAAAATAACAAACAAGGTTGATGCTTTTAAAAGTTATAGCCATCATTAAATATGATATATGACAAGGATGTCTCATAATTTCAAAGGTTGTATTCAACACCAACTATAAGATAAGAGTTAATGAGATGAGAAAAAGTTTGTCTTGATAAAGCATGTAAACGTCATATTACTTATAACTCATGCATATTGTATCTTATTGTGCATATGTTAATTGTATAACTTCAACCTGGGTAATTTTTTACATTTAAATTGTCAAATATGTAGAAGTTACACTAGCTTAAATCTGTACACAAAAAAAAATATCATAAATATGGCAAGGGAATGGGTAAGCATTTTCACACTGGTTGGTGAAGAACCAATTCAATGCTATTTTTGGTGGAGTATTAAGTTATTAATGCAGATAAAAAAATGTTAGTCTCTTAGCTGACTATAAAATGATATTTAGAATGTTATATAGAAGTTACATTTCACATAACTATATCTACCCTGATGTAACTATAATATTCCAACTCCATTTTTTGTATAGAAGTTACATTTCATGTAGCTATAGAAGTTACATTTAGATGTTTTAGATAGAAGTTACATTTTACATAGCTATATCTACCTAACATAACTATAATATTCCAACTCCATTTTTTTTCACACTTTTCAACATTTTAAAGATTTGTCTATTTTAGTGTGCTTATGCAATTAAATAGTTGATATTGTTTAAGACATCTCCTATTTGCAACATTTTGAATTCTTAAGTGGGATCTTGGGTAGGTTTTTGTTACTACAATATATCATGTTTTAGGTAGATGGTGTTTTATAATTCACCCAAGAGACTTTAGGAGAAACCTTGAATTGCATACTTGTTTCCATTATACATCTAATATTTGCAACCTTTTTCATGTGAAGAACCCAATAGCCCATGTTGAACATGAAGCAAGTACCTCAAAAGTTGGGGAATATTAGTTATTCTATTTCCAGAGGGGGATAGATCTAGAGAAGTCAACGACGGCTATCATAAATGGCTTTTGTCAGGTTGTATGTAATGAAATCCCACTAGAATTTGATACTAAAGTATATCAATTGATGAATTTGAAGCTTGAAGGTGGTGTTGAATAGGTGTTGCAAGGTATATATATAACACTATCTATTTACATGATTCTAATGCCATGAGATGGTGTCTCAATAACACTATTGTCCAGTGACGGGTGCTAGATGTAGATAGATTTCTCATGTCCTACATGTAAATCGTATCATTATATTTCTATGAAATATCAGAATGTGTTCAAAGTTTGTCTAAGATAAGGAAATATGTATGTACTCTTGAATTTATATATATTGTAATAAGATCAAGAATAAAGTTGTCATTGCAAATAATTTGGATCTACCATGTAAGTTTACTTTACTACATGAAATTCTTGATTTGTTAGATCCCAACTAGTTACGGTTGAATTTATTTTTTTTGTAACGAGATGAAGAATAAAGGTGTCATTTTAATCATTGAAATATACCATGTAAGATTTTTTTCACTACATGAAATTGTGTATTTGTTAGAGCCCAAATTATTAGGATTATGAAGAGTCCTCTTTCATGACAATATTTATGAATTGTCTATTCTTTCTCAAAGAATTACATATTACAAAAAGGTGGAAAATATATGAGATGCAACTGAATGGTTTCTATTTTAAAATGTGTGGAGGGAGTATAAAATCATTTTAAGTTGCATTCAAATATTTTGGAGCACCCACTAAAGTGCTTCATTTTCCTCCGAGTTAATTCCATTTCTACTATCCCAATGCTTCTAGAAGTCCTTCTCCAAAGTGATCTCTTAACTATATTGGAGGGAAATTGATTACTTGATTGGAATTAGGAGAAAGGGATGAGAAAGCTTCATATTATTCAATATATTCCACAAGTTTAAAACATATTGAACAATTTCCTTTTTGTTTAATTGATACGAAAATCACTCGAGCATTTGTTAGGATTTTTTGTTTAAAGAAATTAAAGAAAAGTTGAAAATGATGCAATGGAAGGATTTTTTGTTTTAGTGCCTAAGAATTCCTTGCTGATGTGAAGGGATTGGTATTTTCTTGACTCAAGATTAGTCACATTTAACTTCCTAACATTTCTTTTAATTTCATTTTTGTTGTGTTTATATTGTTATCCTTGAAGTTGGTGATCTACTGTGTGTGTAATAGGAAGTATTAACTACTAAGCACTCTCAAAGGTGATATTCATGAATGACTAACTTTAAATGTTTCTACTTGAGACTTTAGTATTACATGATCATGCAAAGAAATTATTAATCAATATTAAAGGGAAAACGATTAACGTGCAATGTTTCTTGGCTTGTCATATAATTACTGCATTTTGGCCCCCAATAATATATTCGAGGCCTTTTTAGTTTTTGCTTGTGGAACTTCCCTTTGGCTCAAAAAAATATCAAGGGTAAATGTCCATTGCATTGGCATTGGACATCTTCAAAGAGGAATTCACCAAAAGAAGTAGAGGACATGCGAGCAATTGGTACAATGAGCGGATAACCGCTAGAGAAACACCAAGGTGCCATAATTTCTTGTGTATTTAGATTCACTCGAAATTAACTAGTCACAAAAAGTAAATTTTTTTCCCAAATATTTTCATGTATACAGAAATACTAAAAACGTGATTTCAGACTAATTATTCAAACTAATAATTATCTGATAGCCATAACTTATAATTAAATAGTATAATATGATTAATATTATAGGACACAACTATAGGGTCTGACTGTGAGGCCCATTGTGACAATATATATACACTTCTCATTGTATTAGAAAATCATCTCTCAGAGTGTGATATCCATCCAACGAAATGTACCCCCAGAGGCCATTGTGGGATTGAAATTTTTTCTTTCAGTGGACAAGTGGTGATATATTTTCTTAGGCCTTAGTGTTTTTCTTCCCTAAGGTTTTGACACTACTCATAGCTAGCACCTTCATTCAACCAAGTGAGGTACTCATATTAGAAAGTTGAATCATTTTGTCTCCACAATCCCAATATGATGTTGGATCAATCTCATGATCCTAAAAACATAGGTCATAATAGCGAGGAACTTTTACAGTGGGAAAAAGAATATCCAAATTTAAGGAACATGTCTCTTTTAGAACAAGAAATAAGGATACTTTTTATACTGATCTCTTTTTTTCCATTTGTTTTCACAAGTTTTCTATTGCCTGATTTTTTAACATGTAACTTAGTTGGTATGATTGTGCTTAAGGTTTTGTTGAAGATTGAATGCTAAGTTCCTAAGGTGTCATTTTATATGGTGGCATTTTATTTTCTTTGTTTATATAGGTCATTTAGCCACATAATGGCCACTATTGAATGTTGAGGTATATGTCGTATAAATCTTTTATTGTATACTTTATTTTATATTCAACTATTCATCATCATTCATGTCTTATACTCTACATTGTATCTTCTTTCATTTTCAGGAGAAGAACTCAATATTGATGGTAAGAAGTAGCAATTGAAGAAAGAGTAGAACAATAACACTAGAGCGACAAATGAAAAATGAGAGAGAGGAGAATATCTCTAGTGATACCCTTAGAGCCAATATCTTGCATAAGACACACTCATAGAGACTGATGGTCAAGTCTTCAGAGTTGGAGAATTCACTTGCAATTCTTTGGCAAAACAGTGATAATGTTTTGAAATGATGAAACAATATTTCATGTGTAAATTGTAGTCCAACCGATATTAAGTTGGAAATTCATATTGTAAAACTTGATATTTTATATAATAAAATTTATATGGTTGAAATTATTTTTATTTGCACTTGATATTATTTAGTCTTGTAATTAACATATATAACTTTGTGTTATCATATTAGATAAACACGCACATTGTATGGCATTTTTTAAAATTTAGTCACAAAATCATACTAATTAATTTATGTTGATTAATAATGAACACATAAAATCAATGTAAAACTACTAAATTAGTAGTTTATATTAATTAATGATGAGCACGAATACAATGAATATATGACTAAATTAGTCATTTATAATGATTATGAATGAAATTAAATGAAATGAATAGAAACTACTAAATCAATCGTTTATATAATGAACATGAAAATACCAAAAAAAGATAAATGACTACTGCAAATGATAATTTTTTTATTAAAATGATGACTAGATTTTGCATATATATGACTATTAGTAGCTAATTTACAGTATCCTATAACACAACTAAAATTTAGCCATATTTGCTGGGTCATTAATTGGTTTCAAATGATGACTAAAGATTACATATATATGACTATTAGTAGCTAATTTACAATATCTTATAACATGACCAACATTTTGGTCATATTTCTTTTGTCATTAATTGGTTTTCTCGAGGATTCATATAGTAATTATTGACAGTGCTGGACCTGCCAACATGTCAAGGGGATCTCCCAGATAAGAAATCCAAATTAGACCTCAGACCGTTTGGTGTAGGATTCCTAGCAGTGGGTCGTACGGTAATGCCTTGACTGCGATTTCTCACAGAGGCAAGTAAGATGAGTCTATTGGTAGCAAGGGTGTGACAATTGCAGTGAGTCAAGGAAGGTGCATGAGAGGTTCTAACACATGTGGGGTGAGATGAGTGCGCCCCTTGGCAACTTGTAATAGTACTTGGATGGGTAGGGAACACACGATCGAAGATACATCACAAGTTACAAAGCCAATTAGTTAACAATCCAAAGTGATGGTTAAACCAATCAACACATTTAAGTAATATTCATACATACGGATACATAATAGTCCATACATGCATGCGTAAGCAAACAAATACATATACCATTTAGAGTAAACAAGATAGCTTGAATACAATATGACATATACATGAAACGTGCTGGCTCTTATTATATGAAGAAATGTAAGTTCCAGTCATACAATACATCCATGTCCAACCACTAGTCCTAATAGTTGAACGTTACAATCACATCCGTCAGCTCCTCCAAAGAGATGTACTAGCTTTATGCGATGGAGAAGCCAAGGTGCATTACAATACTGTCTAAGCTCTCTCCAAGATAGTCTTATCAGAAGCTTGGCTGACTAAAATCTTATACAATGAGTTATGAGGGAATATTTATAGAAAAGGGTGGGGTGACCCTTGACATTCACCTTTGTGACAGTTCAACTACCCTCATGACTCTTCACCTACTCTATGACTATTACATCCAACTATTGACACTTGACTTACACTTGACATGACTTAACATTACAATGCACATTTACCCATGTGAACAAGATGGCTTGAGCAAGCCATGCTAGACATCACTTTGACTTAGACAACCATGGAAGTATAACTCCTCAACATCCTCATGTTGATCAACAGTAACATATTGATGCCAATATTGATAGTCTTTGATGGTGTTCATGTGCTCCGTAGTGACATCTGTCTGGATCCTAACTCTTGCCTCCATAGCATCTGGGTACACTGCTCAAGCTCCTCTGTCCAACTTGGCTGAAAGCATGCACATCATTGTCTTCAATGTGGCCAGACCGACATCATACTTGTGCATGATGTTTGCACTGATGGGCAAGTTTAGGCTGGTGGAAATGCGCATCAACTTGTCAAAGTACGAGTCAAGCTCTAGTCAGACATATTTCTATGTCTTCACCTCAGTGAGAGTCCCAAGTGATGGGATTTCATGTGTGCACACCATGACATCCATATTCTTGAATACTCATGCATGGGAAGCCTATATGCTACTGATGAGCTGAGTGAGCTTTTCATAGTTCTAGATCTGACTCTTGATACATGCCTTCAACTCAACTGGATTGGCCATCATCATCTTAGGCAAGTGAAATGTGGCTCCCTTGTACTTCATCGTCCATGTTTGCATTGCTTCAACAACAGCATGCAAGTTCATCAACATACGTGATCTTCTGGCACATCGTTGCTACCATCCGTTGAGATGGACGACTGCCTTGTGCATGATACCAAACTTGGAGTACAATGCTCACATAACTATGTCAAGGGACAATAATTCATCTAGTATTTTCTTCTTCAATTCTGCTTAGGTAGACATTGTCACCAACTCTCCTCCTTTATTTTCCATCTGTAGTTCCTTCGCCATTCACTCATTCTCAGCTATCAGAAAGTGAACACATGAGCTAGTGTCTTCGACATACACTCTGGTTGCATTAGCCAAGGTAGCTGGATGTTTTCGCACATTAGTCACAATCACTCATTCCTCAACTTGCACAGGAGATGTATGATCCTCCAGAGTAGACACTCTGTGAGACTGCACAAATCTATGTTTGGATTCGTCAAACGAGATGTTGTGCATCTCTCCTTCCGATTGATCACCAAGGATATTAATGCCTCTTGGTCATTCGAGAATTGCTTACCATGTAGATGCATTGAAGTGGGTAAGTCAACCTCTTTGTGGTGAGGCATGAGGTCAGTGTCATGTTCGAACTCTCGTTGCTCCATGTCTGCAACCAATAGTTGAAGTGCTTTGTCTGTCTCATGAGTGAAGTCTTGCTCTTGCGATGGTTCACCCTGTTCACCTGATGCCAGCTATTCTGATTAATCAACTACTTGTATGGGCACCACTTCGTCTGTTTGCACATGTTGCGCCCCCTGCTGTATCTATTGTCGTTGTGCTTCCCTCTCATGTTTGTGCATCTCTTGTTCTTTTTAGAGTTGCTCCCTCACCTCATGCAACTCCTTCTCTTCTTCTTCCATTCTTCTCCTATCCCTCTGCCTTTGCGTGATTTGCATGTCACGTGGGTGCATCTTTGCCTCTATATCCATAACTACTTTCTCTACCAATGGATCTACTCGAAGCTTGCAGATTTTCTCCTCCTCCATGTGATCGACAATCTTCGTCTTACCTTTGTTGCACACTGGTATGCTTGCATCTATTTCCACTGCTACTGGTGTTGCTGCTGGTGCTCTCCATGACATTGCTTCATGTTGCTTCACTAACTACTCCACAACGAAGCTGACCAGTTCATTGGGTCTAGAGAAACTATAGCAATATCTCCATGGGTCCTCCTCAACCCAATGACATGCCTCATGGATCCAGTTGAACTGAACTCTCATGCAGTGACCTTTCAAAATGCAATGTGGGTCATACAGATTGTAGCTTCAGAGGTAGAGTGGGTACTTCTTCATCTATTCTTCTTTGAAATCCACTTGCTTGATACTTGAGATCTCATATAACCCAATCCGTAACAGAAGAGCGAGCCAAGGTGCCTTCTTCTTCCGGTGCAGTATAGCTATCAATCCTACTGAGATGTGTTATGCTACTTCCTGCATGACAAGTACATCCAAGGCAAAATTCGGTAGAACATGCGGAGCCTTCTCCACATTGAACATTTGGATGAAGGTGCCATATGGTGAGGCATACCAATCAACAATGCCTATTAATGCCTCCATTTTTTCCTTCGACATGCAGGGTGGATCCTGTTCAAATATCATTTTGTAGACTGGGGGTGAAAAAATGACCAGACAGTCGTGTGATTACTCCTTTGAAGATGCATTTGGATAAAAACTTGAAATACATGTTCACAGCAGTCTTTGCTGGTGACCATGCCCACTCCAAGCCCGAGAAATCCTATTGGGAACAGATTGCATCTAAGATGTCAACAGAAATGTAAATATCTGCATGCATGCCTTCAGGTGAGTATCGAGCCCTCATTACTTGTTCCTTCAGCTGATGAGCCAAAATGTTGGCCCAGTTACATGGTTTTCCCTCTCTAGCCAATTGGTCCAGCACAATCACCCAACTTTATGGGAAGGTTTTTGTGCTTTCTTGGCCATATAGTCAACATGCAAATATGACCAAGTATTGATACGTCTTCTGCAGTATCTTAGTCTTATATATCTGGTTGGGTGTCAACCTGAATCGAGTCAGCTCCTTTACCCAGTTCTTCAGAATGTCTCTGGAGTTAGCACTATTGTTGGGTAAGATGAATGGAGTCTTCATGATAGTCACAGGCTCTAAAAAATGATACATCTCATCATAATATCGTCCCCAAAAGGTTGCAAGCTTCCTCTCAATGACACTTCTCAAGGTCATCGTCTCGGGATTAGTGTGAGAGACGATCCAGTGTATCATGTCCGCACATGGGAATCCAGGGTATTTGCATGCAATCTAGTGCAAGCCATACTTGTGAATGTTCACATACACCTAACAATATTTGAGGTCTTCCTCGAAAGTTCTTGCAAATTCTTCATTGACCTCTTGCCACTTCAGGTTGATGTCCTTGTCTAGAAACAACTTTGTATCTTCCTAGATTAGTAGATTAGAGGACACTTGCTCAACTACTGCTCCAGGTGCCTTCTCGTCAATGTCCTATGATCCTTCTCTTTTGGAAGCCATTGATCATGTATTGCTAAGAGGCAGACGAACACTTGAAATATCTAGAGATAAGAAATATGCATGGAAAGAAATCTATCAGCAAAAACTAAAGCAAATTCGGGGAATGACACAACACATACCTAGGGAACTGATAGGCAAGATTACATAATTTCTTCTGGGAGGCTAGGTGACTAGCTACCAGAACTGTGCAAAAGGCATTCTTGGTTATTTGGGAGGCAAGGCTGGTCACTGGATTTTTGCAATGTGCAATCCAGACTGGTTGTTGGCTGTTGGGATTGTGCAATGCGCAATTCCAGCTGGGAGTGACTATAGGCTCAGGGATCGCATTGCGAAATTTTCTCGGCCAACAGTCACTGTCCCTGAGAAATGTGCAAAATAGTCTTAGTGGAAAGTGTTGGGCATAAATGTGCATTTTTGGAGAGGAAGACAGAGCCTTCCTTCCCCAGACTGCGTAATGCTGTCTCCATGAAGGCAGAGTCCGAGCCAAGGTTGGCCAGACTCGTCAATGGGAAACTGAAAGCAAATAAGACAGTAATGCATGGTAAAACTAAGTGAAAGTAGAAGTGATTGATAGTGCACGCAAACGTGAATTAAATATTCAGTAAACAGATCAACATGCATGTGGATGAAGTGAGTCGTCACTGAATCGGTGACCATTCGTGTAAAACAGTTTCATGCATGCAATAGCAGTGAGATAGCAATGAAAACTAAAACGTTGCTAGGAAAAGCTAGTATACATGTAAATGACAACAAGTGCTCAAAGAAATCAATAAAACAACACTCGCACAAGAGAAAACACAAAAAGCAACAAAAACGTTGAAAAAGACAAGTTGAAGCCACTTACCTTGTGAATAGTTGAGTCGGATGTGTCGAAGAGCCTTGGATGTGTTGTGGGATGTCAGAGCTCCAAGATTGATGTGAAAGAATGAGCTTTGATGCGTTGAATAAATAATTTTGAGCTCATGGTGCATATGCCTCAAATTTAGGAAAAAGTGACACTTGGAGGAAAGTTTCTAAAATAACTTTTCATGTAACCTCCAACTACTAAAAATAGCTCCCTTAATCATGGGATGCCTTTTTCATGTTGCCTTTTTCTATTCCGAGAAAAAGAAATCCATGCATGCAAGTCAAGTTTCCTTAGTCCCGGGTGGAACTAGTTATCCCAACTGCTCATGCATGAAGTTGCTCAATTGCTGGAAGGAAATGCGCATTTTTGGTAGGGAGTGGGTTGGCTGCCCAGGAGATTTGTGCAATTTTTTGGTAGATCAGTTGATTACTACCCAGATTTGCGCAAATTATAGGCTGAGTAGCCCTGCTGGGGAAAATTACGCAATTTTCACGGTGAGTGTTGATTGGAAGAATTGTGCAATCGTGGAGCCCAACAAGCTGCCAGACAAGATTGCGCAATTTGTCGAGGGAAGGTTGGTTTCCCTCTAGAAATGTGCAATTTGTTGGGGGAGATGCTTAGCCTGCAGCTGGACCAATTCCAGGTGATCAATCTGTGAGGGGAATGCATCAAGCTATGATCAACAAGCTGTCTTTGTGTAAGAAAAACACTGAAGCTTGTGTACTTGATGAAGCAAGACAATGTGTTGAGAAAAGTTGGCAGGGAGGATCCAAAACGAAGCTAAGGAAAAATTTTGGAGGGTGTTTGTAACCACTAAAACACTTGGCAACACACTGGTAGAACTCCATCTCTCTGAATGTATCTTGTTCACAAAAAGCAAGTCTAATATCTCCGTAAGTATTGTTTAGTTCTCAGCTCATCTTGGTTACACACTAGCTTGATTGTAAGATGTAGCATCTGCTAAGCTCCTGGTTGATTGACACACATTCCAAGCCAAGGAAACACAGTTGTTTCAATTGGGGTTGAGGGGTATATTGGTGCACAAGTAGTATAGTCGTCAGAGTGTTAGTTTCATCTCTAGTGTTGCTCCGCTGCTAGTAGGCTTGGACAATGCCCTGACGGAGTCACATAGGAACACAACCATGGCTCCGCTGCTAGCGAGCCTAGTCAGTACCCTAGCAGAGTTACTTGCATCACCTCCCTGCACAAGAAGCCTTTCTCTTCTTTTTCCTTATTCATTCTCATTTTGAATTTTTTCACTTTTCATTTTTTTTCATTTTTTTAACTGTGCATAGCACTTATTCATTTCATAGGCAGAAGAGGGATCCTGACTTATTGAGAGTAAAGGAGGTTGTTCCAGTAGAGAAGTAGTTTATTATATCTTTGACGTGCCTATTAAGGTTTTCCCCCTCACCTTACTCTACTTGACTGAGCTGACAAGGGTTAACCCAAAAACAACCGACTAGAATAGGTGACACTAGTTAGCACGCAAGTGTTGTTTTTCACCAAGGTTCACTTCAAATAGTATGTATTTTCCTTCAATGTATCATGGACTAAAAGTAACAAGTTCTTCATATAGAGGCAAGATGATAGATAACCAACTAGTGATAGTTGTACAAGCCCTCTTGTACTTTACTTAGGTTGTTTCAAGAGTCATACATGGTTTCATGTGAAACTAGCCTATGAACGAAACATGCGAACTAACAAACAATAAAGAAAAGCAAGAGAAGAAGCAAAAGAAAAAGCAAAGCAAGTAAGCAAACAATTAGGAAAAGAAACAAACAAAAAAATCATGTAAGCAAGCAAGCATGCAAGCAAACAATTGAAAGAAAACATTACTACTACTCCTACACTAACGGTGCATGGGCCTGATCACGTGAAGTGATATTTCCAATGTAGCGACCGACGCATTGGTTGACCCATGTTGGTGAAGGCTTGGTCCACGAGAAACCCAGTTGTGCGAAACAACAAGAAAGAAATATATAACAACGAAGACAACCACACTTCGTGTTTCAAAGTGACCATGTGACATAAGTGAGTACAAGTGCATGAAAATCAGTATGTGGACTTATCATAGTGTTGCGTGACATTGCATGCAACTTTGAAGCATAAGAACACTCTTGACTATGACAAGTAAGCAAATGAAAGAAAAAAATATAACTTGTGTCATGCACGAGTGCTTGAAATGTAAGGTTCCTCCAATGCATGAGCGATGGGATCGCGCAGTTCGAGTGGAGGAAGTATGTTCTATGTGTGAGATTGATCTTCAATGCATACAGATGAGGGATGAGGAGCCTTAGGTGTTTGAACAGTTTCCTGATCAGAAGTGAGACTAACCATAAGAGAGCAAGGACCTGACATAACCATCAGCTCGGGCTGAAGTTCCTAGATAGTCATGGGTGTTTCCACTTCATCATTAGATAGATCATCATAAACTGGTGGCTTCAAAAGATCAACTGTGATAGCGTCATGATCGTGATCAAATATGGGAGTAAATGGATCATGATCACAACGATCAGAGAAATCAATAATTTCATTGGCATCCTCATGATCAGATGAATCAAACAAAGGGGTAGATGAAAAGTGAACAAACTCATCCCCTATGCTTCCGGAAAAGACAAATGAAAGATCAAGTGGATTTTCAGTGAATAACTTATCCTCTCCATTGTAGAATGATGGACCAAAATCTAGTGAGTCCTGCGAGTGATTAATAATGGGTGCATCCGTGGATGAAGACACACATGTGAAATCATGGATGGAAGGTTCACTAAAGATGTTAGGAATGAACGAAGGGGGTTCATACAGAAGGGATTTATCCTTCACCGAGTGTTGATTCTCAAGCTCCCACTCATACTCTTCGTGAATGAAAACGCATGTTGGTTGTGCAACACCAACTCCGTCAGTGGCTTGTTCCTTGCTCACAAGAAGTGAAGAGTCCGAAATGGAAGAACACAAGACAATATCATTCAGAGGAATAGCTGAGTGTGAAGACGAAGGTTGTGGAACATAATGCATATGACAACTCGAAGGAATCACAACCAACATTGCGCGAAAATTAAGTGAAGTGATGTTGTGAGGATGTGAAAGTTGAACAAGTGTGTGAGCATGATCCTCAACATCACTTAACAGTGGTGGAGTTGTTGAATGAGGGGAATGTGGATAGTCAGTTGAGACAGTGACCGCATCCATATGAGATTACACGGCTCCATCAATGAAGAATGTTGAGCAAGGCTTGATCTCAAGCTTCTTCTTGGGACGAGCATATTTCTTAAGGCAATACTCAAATCGGTCCCAAAGATAGGAAAATTTCATCTGGCTCCTTGGAGCTTGAAACTGCAAGTCACGGAAGCACTGCCAAAAATCCACAATCAATTCATGTGGAGCCTTCTGTTTTTGTAATAGTTTTCAGTCAAGATGGTCTGGATAAAAATGATAGAAAGTGTCTTCAATGAGATCACATAAGTGCTTAAGTTAGTCCACATTGTCAGCTAGTAGGTTGAACAATCATCGAAGTGGAGATTCGTGAAGTGTGTATGAAAGCAACGAGCTAGCCTGTTCATCAAAACACCCATCTTCCTCATGAAGCATGGAAAGAAATTCATGTAAGTACTCATGCCAAGCCACTTCGCCTTCACCATCATATGTGTAAGTGGACAAGTGATTGAAAAACTCCCTCGTGATGGTGACATCTTCATGATTCGAAAAACATCGTAGAGGTAGAAGAGTGCAATAATCCATGAAATATATGCAAGAATCCATGAAAGATATGCAAAGGTTCAAAAATGGATGAGAGGACACAAATTGACATCCAACCCTCCTTCTAGCGCCAGAAATGTTGATGGTGCTGGACCTACCAACATGTCAAGGGAATCTCCCCGGTAAGAAGTCCCAATTAGACCTCAGACCTTTTGGTGTAGGATTCCCAGCAGTGGGTCATATGGTAATGCCTTGACCGCGATTTTGCACAGAGGCAAGTAAGATGACTTTGTTGGTGGCAAGGATGTGATAGGTGTAGTGAGTCAAGGAAGGTGCATGAGAGGTTCTAACACATGTGGGTTGAGATGAGTGCGCCCCTTGGCAACCTGTAATAGTACTTGGATGGGAAGGGAACACATGAGCGAAGATACATCACAAGTTGGAAATCTAGTTAGCTAACAATCCAAAGTGATGGTTAAACCAATCAACATATTTCAGTAAGATTCATACATACTTATACACAATAGTTGATACATGCATGCGTAAGCAAACAAATACATATACCATTTAGAGTAAAGAAGATAGCTAAAATACAATATGATATATGCATGAAATGTGTTGGACCTTATTATATAAAGAAATTAAGTGTCATACAATACATACATGTCCAACCACTAGTCCCAATAGTGGAACATTATAGCAACATCTGCCTTCTCCTCCAAAGATATGTACTAGCTCCGTGCAGTGTAGAAGCCAAGGCACGTTACAATATTGTTCAAGCTCTTGCCAAGACAGTCTTATTGGCAGGTTGGCTGACCAAAAGCCTATACAATGAGTTATCAGGGACTATTTATAGCAAAGGGTGGGGTGACCCTTGACATTCCCCTTTGTGACAGTTCAACTACCCTCATGAATCTTCACCTACTCTATGATTGTTACATCTAGTTATTAACACTTGACATGACTTAACATTACAATGCACATGTACCCATGTGAACAAAATGGCTTGAGAAAGCCATGCTAGACATCACTCTGACTTAGACAACCATGGAAGTCCAACTCCTCAACATCCTCATGTTGATGAATAGTAACATATTGATGCCAAGATCAGTAGTCCTTAATGGTGTCTGTGTGTTCCGCGATGACATCTGTCTGGAACCTGACTCTTGCCTCCATAGCATCCAGGTACACTGCTCGGGCTCCTTTGTCCAACTCATCTGAAAGCATGCACATCATTATCTTCAATGTGGCTGGACCAGCAACATACTTTTGCATGATGTCCACACTGATGAGCAAGTTTGGGCTAGTGGTAATGCGCATCAACTCGTCAAAGTACAACTCAAGCTTTAGTCAAACCTGTTTCTTTGTCTTCGCCTTAGTCTGTTACACAAAATTTTGTCACTGTCCCTGCACTCCCCGTTCCATGATCCTGGAGGACCTATATAGTGAACCCTACATTCTTTCCCATCATGAAGAAACTCCCATCATGTCCTTCTTCATGAGCATAACAATTCCCTTTTGCATCATTTCCCGAGAATCTTCTTTTTACCCCATTTTACAAGATCGATGCTAATGACTAGTTTCCTCGCACCGATTTGCTGATATTAAAACCAGGACTAGCGCCGTATGTCGCTATTGATCCTTTTCTCATTCACGCCGATCCTCTTTTGTTAATTTTTTTAAATATGGAGTCAAAGCTTCCAGGTCTAGAAGCTTCGTAATGGAAGTCTAGTAAATGGTTGGACTTGATGGAGCCGAGGAAGTCAGTTTGGGCTCCTTTCCCCTATTAGGATGGAACCAACCCAAGAGATAAAGCCTTCTCCCATGATAAGAGGAACCATCTCCCCTCTATCCAAGATATATAAACACCTCCTTTTACAAGCTTCACTAGTTTTCAGTCTTGGCATTTTTGGAGCTTGAATAATTAGCAAGACATCTATAGCTTGTAGCTTTCTTGTGTATGTTTGCGGGAGAATAGTGTGTTTGGTTTGGTTTGAGACTATATGGAAGAGGCCTTAAAACTTCCATTGTTGGGGCTATCCATGAGATGCTAGCAGAAGTGAGGGAACTCAGATATGTCGGAGGAGACCAGCAACATCAAGGCATTGGTTGTAATCTCTTTCTAAACTTATATGAATACAACTATTCATTGATTTCCTACATTGAAATGTTATCTTACATTTGATGGCTTAATGTTCCTTGACTAGTTAAGTAGGCTGAATACAATTTGTATGCTATCACGTTTGTTGTTGTTGTTTTTTTGCTTGTTTCAGGTATTCGAAGGAAGGAAATGAAAAGTAGCTGGAGTAAGGAAGCAGGATCATCACCAAGCAGAATAGCGTTCTAAGAGGTAGGCCCTCTTATTTGATTCTAGCTTAAGGAGATTTTCCATTGGTTTTCATTTTATGGTTTTGTGTGAACTTTTCTAGTATTACCATTTCCCTTTAGTGTTCTCTGCTTTGCTTGGTTTACTGCTCTAAGCTTGAAATTTACAGTGGCAAGTCTAGTTTTAGCCTTTGAAATTTTTTATTTTTTTCCTTGAATCCTCGGTCACTGCATTTATTTTTTTGACAGTCGTGCCGATCAACGCGAGTTTCTCAAAAACAGTCCCACCGACCCCCTTATGGCGTTTTTTGTTAGTTAGGCAGTTGTGTTGATTCCTGTAGGTGAAGATCAGGGTTTCCCCTAGATCATAACCAGTGTGTCTTGCCCTTTTGATTTCTTCCTCTTAGATTCTTTTGATTGTGTTCTCCCTGACTCGAAAGCTCTATTAGCTCGGTTTATATGCTTGTTTGATTTACCTTTTCTTCACTTGGTTTCTTTATTTCTTGGATGGTTTGTAGCCCTAGGGCATCTAGGTTGTCATCCATTCACATGTTTTTGTGCTAAACAAGTCAAGTCGATAGTTAAGTTGCTCCTTGCATTTTGTTTGTTAGTCCTTTTGTTGCTTTGATTTCCATTTAACAAGTTTTAAAAGTTTCATTTGTCGATTGAGCGTCTCTCTTTGGGCATAGATCACATTGTTCATCTTGTTTTTGGTTGAGTATTTGTATTATTAGTTTGGAAGGAATTCTCTTTTGTGCTTTGCATTTGCTTGAGGTTGATTGTATTGGAAATGTTTCATTGAAGCATTGGTGAAAGATTCGTTTTCTCATTTCATTGAAAAATACGTAATTCTAGTTTGTTGAATCAATATGTTACATTAGTTAGCATCATTGAAGACTAGAGTTTCATTGTCATTTGCATTGGAACAGAAATGGATTCTCTTTACTAGTGAAAGGACTACTTGAAGTGTGTTTGATAGGAATTGGAAAACGTTTTGCATCATTTTGTTTTCAAAAAGAGAAATAGTGAAAAGGTCATTTTGCTTTCAATTGCTTGTTTGTTGCATTGAGTGTGTTTTCTACTCTCATTAGTGTAAACAATTCATTGAATTGAAAGGGTCTTGTCTCATTTAACTGCATATAGGAGTTTTTTCAAGTCACATCGATAAGGCCTAAAAATCGAAGCATAATTTCAAGATAAACTCTAAAATGTATTCAATTAACCTAAGGCACATTCGAAACGTAATGATCACATTTAGAAGGTCTAGGCTAGAGACATGTTTCGATGTCTTTAAACCTAGTAGTTGTTATTCGCTTCGGCACTAGACAATGCTAGTACAGACTTGTGCTCCCCATACCATTGCATATATAAAGGGATACCCCACTAGGTTGCAATCTTTTATCCATTTTACTTGCACCACAAATTGGTGACTCCACTGGGGACCAAGGTGTTAAACTTGCAATTTTTCTAAGCATTCAACCTTTGTCATCTCATCCTCCCCCTCCATTAGATACTAGGTCACTTTTTGACATTGGACCAAAATCTCTAGATAATCCTATCCAGACTCCCGAGAGTCCATCGACTTTTGAAGATCATCTTGGACTGGTTTTTTATCCTCCAAATATTTTGTTCGATCCTGTTGTGATATCACTGTAGCATCCGTACAATCTCTACAATTAGCTAAGTATTCCTTTAGAATTATCCCCTCAAACATCTTCGGTTGTCTATCATCGCCTGTTTTCACCCATGGAATGAGAAAGTGAAATCCCAGTCTCCTCTTCAGGTCACTCAGAGGTTTCCACTCCATTCACATTCAAGGATCAAGAATATCATTTCCCTCCTAAAGCTTTTCCTTACACGAGAAGCATTTTGAATAGTGTTCATCCTGAATTACTGTGTAATTACATGACTTTAGCTGAGTTGGTTTCAGGTACATCTACTGCCTCATCACTATGTCACAACCTTATTTGGGCATCTAGTGCCATGCCTACCTTAGTTCCAATCATTCATAACCTGACCTCCCAAACGATGGTGCATTCTGCAGTTACTTCAGTCCCGATGCAACCCACTATTTCAAATCCTCTTGTTTTGTCGATCCAAGTAACCCGTCCAGTTCAACCAACGATATCGAGTCATGTATCGGTTAGTTCTTCGATCCCTCCAGTAAGTGGAAAGGATGTTCCACCACCTGGGGGGAAAAGTTTGAATGTTTCTATGATGGCTAGCACAACCAATGTGAGTGGCTCACAAGCTCACATGGATGGAATGAACTAGCCCTCTTTGGGTGCCATTCTAAACCCCATTGGTCCTGCTGGATTAAGTAATGTCCAGTACCAACAGCTGAACCCTGTTAGTTTGTCTGGGTCAAGTAACATCTAGTACCAGCAACCTGATATGGTTCAAGTTTAGTACCAACCTCCTTATGTTCCATATGGTTCACAAGTGATGGTTAATCCACCTTACATCCCTCATCTTGGACCTTATGTCTAGCCTGGTTTGTTCATCGCTCATGGTGGATATGGCCGGATACAATTCGGGAGCTTTGAAGGTGTCATTTTGGGAACTATTTAAGTACCCTTGTGGAAGCAAGGACAACTTCTGCAGCAACAAGGGAAACCTTTGTTGTAGCAAGGGCCATCCATGTAACAACAAGGGTAGATGATGCCATAGCAAGGACATCTGCAACAACTGAAAGGGTAGCCCTCGCAACCATTGCAGCAAACCATGCACCCGCAAGTGTAGTATGTGTCACAATCCTCCCACCCTATGCCTGCATAAGGTCAACCTCTACAGCCATAGGGACAACCTTTACAGTCGGAAGGTCACCCCTTACAACAACAAGGGCAACGCAGGTAGCAGCAACTCTTATACTCATATCAACAGGGTCAACCTTTGCAAGGGCAAGGTTAGGGTCAAGTCCTGCATCAGCAGGCACAAAATCCTTATATCCAAGGGAAACATGTTCAACATCCTTTTGTCCAAGTGTAGCAAGTCCAAAATCATTTTGTCCAAGGGCAGCAAGCCCAAAATCCTTACATCCAAGGGCAGCAAGTCCAAAACCTGTTTGTCCAGGGGCAATAGGTCCAAAACCCTTATGCTCAGGGACATCGGGTGCAAAATCCATATGTCTAAGGCTAGCAGGATCAATATCCTTTTAACTCATATATTGCTTATTAGCAGCCTATGGCAAGACGATTTCAAGGATTTCAAGGTCAGAATCCTCCCTATGGGCAAGGTAACCTATGGTGGGGGAAAAATCAAATGTCGTATGGACAAAACCCTCCACTATGGGGACAAAATCCTTACCATCAGGGATGGGTCCCGCCAGTTGGGTCCCCTTATCGACCTCAAATGCCTTTCAATACCCAATTGCCATTATTGGCTACACTGGAATTGCTAGATGTGTCTAGACTCACAAATGACCTGATTCGTCATTCGCCATATTGGCCTCCAATTCCATCCAAGATTTTGATTGATTGTCCGAAGTTTGAAGGAAGCACAAAAGAGGATCCACAAGCCCACATGATGACATATCACCTCTGGTTCTCCTTGAATTCCTACGTTGATGATTCCATTTGTCTTCGACTTTTCCAACAAACTCTTATCGGTGCTGCAACCAAGTGGTATATCGAGCTACCTAGAAATACCTACCATGACTTTAACACTCTTGTCATGGCCTTTCTCACACATTTCTAGTTACCAGTTCACTATGAAACTAGCACCCACATGGTAACGTCACTTAAGAAAGACACTGCGGCCCACATCTCTACTCACATCCATGAATGGAGACATAGGAATCACCTGATTAAGTTTGAGATTGTTGATCAGTTGTTGACCGAGTGATTCACCAAATCATTCATCAACAAAATTGTTGAGGACATTGATATGGGTGGATGCATCACTAAGGAATAAGCCATCACACGTGCCTAGTATCTAGACCTCGTCTATTCAAAATCTGGCATGTTATATGATGTGTTACTCGATGTGCCCAGACCATCATCTGATCTGAAGACATATAAGTCTCGGCTACACCTCCTTTGCATGGAGTAATTGGTTCAGTGACTCAGACCCCTGCAAAATCTTCTTCTAAACAGAAGTCAGTCTCCAACACTGCTTCCAATGATTGCTCTCATAATTCACCAAGCCATAGTAAAATCTCAGAGGTTCATGTTGTGCAGTCTACTATAGTGGACAAATGATCTAAATTTAAGAAGAAAGGCAAAGGCAAGGGAAAAGTTGATGCCCCGAAACAAGGCCCTCCCAAGTCGTCTTCTGGTGATGCTTCCCAATGGAAGCCCAAATATCGATGCCTCATCTGTGAGGAGTATCACTATACTAAGGATTGTCCCAGATGGTCCTAAGTTAGTCATTTTCTCAAAGGGACCCCAGTTGTCCTAAAAGAGCCCTTTCCATCCCAACAGACCCAAATGGTAGACCAGCCTTAGTCATGTGCTTCCACAGGTTCACAAGTGTTCATGATGAATACAACGATTAACGTGGCTACCAGGACAAAAGATTATCAAACTCCTACCCCTACATCAGGGAAAGAGAAAGAAGGTATCCCTTCTTCTTCTACCCTATCTAGTTCTGGTCCTCTCCATATAGAGTGACCTAATCCTAATTCCACCATTCGACCACCTTCTCGAAGTGTGCTACGAAAGTCCTCATACAATCCAAATGCTCGAGCCACTCAACATTATAGCATTGTTGAAGATTTGGCTCAAGCACCATCAACTGTTTCAGCTCTCGAGGTCCTTCAAAGGTGTCCTTCTCAACGGAAATCATTATTGTCGGCTATTGGGGGTATTGATCCAACTGACTCTAATCTCATTTGTTTTGACATAGAAAACCATGTTTAGCATTTACCTCATCATATTGCCTTTCTCATTTAGGTGATCATAAATGAGAAAACCATTCATAGGACCATGTGGAGTTTTCTTTTTTGTCTTTTTCAAATTCTCTAAATATGAAAAAGATATCGAGTTACACCTTTCTCGAACTTGTTAAAACATTAAATGACATTGGATTCGTCACCATGACAGACATGAGCTTCTCCTTCCTAGGGCTCATTAAACTTACTAGGTCATATTCGTCTGAAGGATGAACTTACACTGTAAGAACATGCTATCCCCTTCAAGCTTGTGATAAAAAATAATTGGGGTACCTGCCAGAAATGGTGGGGGAAAATGGGAAATTCTATCAGTCATGTCAGCAGCTCACTCTTGAACATGACACTTTCTACTTCGTGTCGAGTTGGGATATCCTCCTTTTCATCATTGACCTTCCTAGGTTGGGCCATTCATTTTTTCCTTCCATTTGATCTCTACCATGTCATCATGACCACCGATATTATGGATCCAAAATCTGCCAAACTCTAGAGTCATGTCGCCGATGTGTTCAAGAGTTAATCCCTCTCCAATTACACTTACTCTTGATTCTATGTATCATTTGAAATCATTTGCATCCCTTTGTCTCATGTTGATGATATGGGATACATGATGGCCCTCCTTTGACACAGTTGCTTCCTATCAACTTTAGCTCATTATCCAGGAAGCTGAACGAGGGACTCCCTTTCAATACCTTAGAGGCTTGCATGCCCTAATGGAAATTTCTTCACACTCGACAATAAGTTCACATCATTGGCTTTCGATCAGGTGATTTCATGAGTGTTCGAATTTAGTTCCTTTATTCACTTTCTGTGAACTGTGTTGCTGGTACTTTGAGAGACATTGCCATTATTGGTGGTTTCTCTTGCGCTTGTTAATTGTTCACATCATTGACTGGTAATCAAGTGACTTTCTAGCATGTTCGACTTCAACACATTCATTCACATATTAGAATTTGTACTTTGATCGGGTTATTTGGAGAAAAAGACCCTAGGCTCAGATTACACAATCCCAGGTTGCGAGGCAATGTGACATGATCATGTTGATATACATGTCTCTTTTAGATGGATGGTTGTGACCATACCTTGGTCCTTCGTTATGATCCTTTTTATTGGATGGATGCACCCATGCCTTGGATCCATTTAAATGATCATTCTCTGGATGGCTGAGTCCATACCACGATTCATGTATCATTTGTCAGAGTTTTCAATGATGTATATGTATCTATGCATTCTTGCAGGTTTTCTGACGATGAACTCTGGTTCCCTGCATCTACTTGTAAAGAATTTCACCCCTCACTCTAGTTCGGCCTTCATGCTTTAGGGGGCATCTATTACAAAAAAATTTGCCATTGTCCCTGCACTTCCCATTCAATAGCCTGGAGGACCTCTACAGTGAACCCTACATTCTTGCCCATCATGTCCCTCTTCATGAGCAGAAAAATTCCCTTTTGCATCATTTCCCAAGAATCATCTTTTTACCCCAATTTACAAGACCAACGCTAATGAACAGTTTCCTCCTCACACCAATTTGTAGAGATTAAAACAAGGAATAGTGTTGTATGATGCTACTGAGCCTTTTCCCAGTCACATCAATCCTCTTTTGGAAAGTTTTTTAAATATGGAGTCGAAGCTTCTAGGTCTAGAAGCTTTGTAACAGAAGTCTGGTAAATGGTTGGGATGGATGGAGCTGAGGAGGTCTATTTGGGATCCTTTCCCCTATTAGGATGGAACCAAGTCAAGAGATAAAGCCTTCACACATGATAAGAGGAACCATCTCCCCTCTATCCAAGCTATATAAACCCCTCCTTTTACAAGCTTCACTAGTTTTCAGTCTTGGCATTTTTGGAGCTTGAATAATCAACAAGACATCTATAGCTTGTAGATTTCTAGTGTATTTTTTAGGGAGAATAGTGTGTTTGGTTTGGTTTGAGACTAAAGGGAAGAGGCCTTGAAGCTTCCGTTGTTGGGGCTATCCATGAGATGCTAGCATAAGTGAGGGAACTCAAATACGTGAGAGGAGACCAGCAACGTCAAGGCATTGGTTGTAATCTCTTTCTGAACTTATATGAATACAACTATTGGTTAATTTCCTACATTGAAATGTTATCTTACATTTGATGGCTTAATGTTCCTTGACCTGTTAAGTAGGCTGAATTCAATTTGTATTCTATCACATTTGTTGTTGTTGTTTGTTTGCTTGTTTCAGTTATTTGAAGGAAGGAAATGAAAAGTAGTTGGAGTAAGGAAGCAAGATTGTTATAGACACTTTTGGGCACTGCAACCCCAATCATAAATTTCCATAAACCAAGGGCTCCTAAGTCCCTACAAGTGTTGCTTCACACCCTAAAAGAACAAGGTCAGCTGATTACATCATCTCCCAGAAGTTCTCCATAGAAAACTGGTCAAAACTGGTCAAAACTGGACCATACAGAATGCCCAGTGCAGAGGGTGTGATGCATCTCACCGGCTTAGTGTAAAGGGTGTGATGCATACTGGAAATCCCTTCTGTAGGGTGAGATGGGTGAGAATGGACAAATGGCAGAGACAGTTTGCGAGGTGGAAGATCATGGAATCTTTCGGAAACTTCTCCTCTGACACTTGCCTCTCCGAATTCGCCCAGGGATGAGTAAGAGATCATCAATCTCCAAGTGGAATCAAGAACTATTAGAGGGAGGACACTAATAAAAATCCCAGAAGCTAACTCACCCCCCTACAATCATCTATATATGGATCCCTCATCACAGAGATCCAGAGGCTAGAATCTTGTATCTTGTAAGGAAGTGTTGTTGGTTTCCTAGTGCAACATCATAGTGCTAGGTGATCTAAGCTTTACATGAGGTGAAGAAGGGCTTTCATGATGGAGGATGATGATGGGTCAGAACAATTGGTTGTAATCCTCTTTTCTATTCTTGATATTAATAAAGCTATTCAATTTTTCCTCCACATTCTTGTATGTTTGATGATATATGTATTTGTGTGGTCAATACATATCTAGTCCTGTATTGCTTATGATTGTAGATCTCTATTCTTCGATAGTATTATGCTGCTTTGATTCCACAGGTGCTCTTTGAAGTTGGGTAGATGAAGAAGAAGCAGCAAAGATCGACCAGAAAGGAGAGGAACCAAGCGCAAGACTGAGGTTGGTGTCCTTTGTTCCCCTCTTATCTACTTCTCATAAAGGAAAGCGAAAGTAGTTTTAGTTTGTTTGTTTCTAAGATAGCTACCAGTCTTAGTGGGACTAGTAGCTCCGAGTGGACACTATATTTCCTGATAACAGGGATCATCACCAAGCATAATAGTGTTCTAAGAGGTAGGCCCTCTTATTTAATTCTAGCTTAAGGAAGTTTTCCATAGATTGTTTGTTTGTGGCTAGACCCACTCTCTTGGGCTAGAGGAATTGTTTGTGTCCACATTGAGAATTTACATGCACCACAGTTGAGAGTCCAAGTAATGGGATTGCATGTGTGTGCACCATGACATCCATATTATTGAATACTCATGCATGGGAAGCTTATATGCTAGTGATGAGTTGCGTGATCTCTTCATAGTTCCGAATTTGACTCTGGATACGTGCCTTTAGCTCGACCGCATTGGCCCTCATCATCTTAGGCAAGTAAAGTGGGGCTCCCTTATACTTCATCGTCCATGTTTGCATGTCATCATCAACAACGTGCAAATTCATCAAGGTACGTGCTATTCTAGCACATCGTTGTTGCCATCTATTGAGATGGATGACTGCCTTGTGCATGGTACCAAACTTGGAGTACAATGCTCACACAACTATGTCAAGGGACAATAATTCATCTAGTATTGCCTTCTTTAGTTCAGCTTAGGCAGACATTGTCACCAACTCTCCTCCTTGCTTGACCATCTGTAGTTCCTTCACCATTCACTCATTCTCAGCTATTAGAAAGCGAACACTTGATCTAGTGACTTCGACATACACTATGGTTGAATCGTCTAAGGCAGCTGGATGTTTGTGGACATTAGTCACGATCACTCATTCTTCAACTTGCACAGGAGATGTATGATCCTTTAGAGTTGACACTCTATGAGGCTACACAAATCTATGTTGGGATTTGTCGAACAAGATGTTGTGCATCTCTCCTTCTGGCTGATCACCGAGGAGCTCAATGCCTCCTTGGTCATTCGAGACATTCTTATCATCTGGATGCATTGAAGCGGGTGAGTCGACCTCTTTGTGGTGAGGCATGAGGTCAGTGTATTGTTCCTACTCTTGTTGCTCCATGTTTGCATCCAATAGTTGAAGTACTTTGTCTATCTCATGAGCGAAGTCTTTCTCCTACAATGGTTCACCCTGTTCGCCTGATGCCAGTTGTTTTGATGAATCAACTACTTGTATGGGCGCTACTTCATCTGTTTGCACATGTTGTGCCCCTTGTTGTATCTACTACCGTTGTGCTTCCCTATCATGTTTGCACAACTCTTGTTATTTTCGGAGTTTCTCCTTCAGATGATGCAACTCCTTCTTTGCTTCTTCCATTCTTCTTCTATCCCTCTGCCTTTGCATGATTCACATGTCGCGCTAGTGCCACTTTTCCTCTATATCCATAGTTTCTTTCTCTACCAATGGATCTTCTCGAAACTTGTAGCTTTACTCCTCCTCCATGTGATCAACAATCTTCCTCTTACCTATGTCACACACTGGTATGCTAGCCTTTGCTGCCACTACTGCTACTGTTGGTGCTGGTGCTCTCTATGACATTGTTTCATGTTTCTTCGCTAACCACTCCACAACAAAGACGACCGATTCATTGGGTCTGGAGAAAGTGTAGCAATATCTGCATGGGTCCTCCTCAGCCCAATGACATGCCAAGTGGATCCAGTTGAACTAAACTCTTGTGCAGTGATCTTTCACAATGCAATGTGGGTCACACGGTTTGTAGCTTTGGAGGTTGAGTGGATACTTCTTCATGTGTTCTTCTTCGACATCCGCTTGCTTGATACTCCGGATCTCATATAACCCAATCCACAATGGAAGAGCGGAACAAGGTGCCTTCTTCTTCTGGTGCAATCTAGCTGTCAACCTTGCTGAGATGTGATATGCTACTTATTGCATGACAAGTATGTCCAAGGCAAACTTCGGTAGAACATGCGGAGGCATCTTCATGCTGAGCATTCAGATGAAGGTGCCAGATGGTGAGGCATACTAACCAGCAATTGGTCCAGGTGGATTTTGGTGGCCACCCACCTATCCCACTTGGACTCCCACAACTATCTCTTTCAGTTTTTTAGTTTCCTAAATTGTAGCACAATTTACTATTTTTAGCAATTTTTTGGGTCCTGAAATTCCAGAGCTATTTTGAGGCCCTAAACAATGTTTTTTGGGAAATATGGGAGCAGCATGGGTCCATGGACTGATGCTTTTCTTCCCAAAGTTTTAGTTCTCGGATAGATCTTTTTAACGAGCTATTGTACGTGTCAAACGAAGATCGGGTGCCAAAGTTACGACCCCGGGAAGTTGATGTACCAACTTACCCAAAATGGGGCCCACAATTTGGTGTTTCATCTTCTAGGGTTAGGTTTTGGGATGTTAATGGTTTTCCATTGTTTCTCAATAATAAATAGGCCTTCAAGCCTCATTATAAAATAGTTCAGAGGCGTGTAGCCGCCACATCTCTTCTAAGAGATAAGATACCATCGCCCTAGCTGGTTTATTTCCATTTCTGTTTGTAATCATATTTCAGTATTTTACATTAATGAAATGAAGTATTATTTCCATTGCATCTCTGTGTTTATGGTTATCTCTGTAATTTTTTGCATTCTCGTTTAAACTTGGATCAGTGGTATCAGAGCGGTCAACTTTTTCTCTGTTTTTCTTTGCATGTCCCCAACGAGGTTGGGATATAAGGAGCTAGGGCTCAATCTAGTTGAACCTTTGCAAGATCAGCTTCACAAATCCCGACAACCTCCAACGGCAGATGAAAAGAAAGATGAGGGGGTAGGAGATCCTATAAAAATATTGCTTGAAGAAGCCCTCAAGTGATAAAGGAACGCAATGATGGACAACTTTGTGCAGATCCTTCAACGACTACCCCAAGGTGACACATTGGCTTCCAACAGCGACTCTAGAAATACCACACCCTTTAAGGTACAAGTTAATTTTGAAATCCCCATCTTCGAGAGTCAAATTGATGCAGATGTCGTAGATATATGGTTAAATCTACTAGAAGGGTATTTTTTTTTTCATGAATTTTCGAGTCGGGAAAAGATTGTTTTCGCTCTTCTCAAAGAAGCCCCTCACATCAAGGACTGGTGGGAAACCTACTGTGAGTACAAGGATGAAAGTATGGGCTCACTGTTCTCAGCCACACCCACTTGGAATTCATTCCAGGATGCCATCAAGGAGCAGTACTACCCTGTCAAAAGCTACGAGGACAAATACATAAAGTGGACCACGCTGCGACAGGGAAGGGACCAAGATGTGCCAGAGTTCACAAAAAATTTTCATACCCTTCACACAGTTGGGTATCAAGGACTCTGAGCTGCATTTGGTACTCAAATACTGCAGTTGCTTACATGGATACATCCATGAAGAGATGGAGTTCCTAAACATCTCCTCACTTGGCACAACCTACCGATACGCTGTCAAAACCGAGCAGAAGTTTAAATAGAAGAAGTGAGACTTTGGATCTGTGAATATGAAGACCAAAGGACAAAGCCAAGGCAGGGTGACCCAAGACAACCCGTCGAAGCCGTAAGAAAAGAACAACACAACAAAGTTGAAGAAGGACATAGGAAAGTAGTGTGAGTTCCATAAGAGCCCCACTCACAACGCAAGTGAGTGCGGGACCAAGCAGTCGCTGGTGGCCGAGTTGAAAGCTTCCAAACCAGATGCATGTTCTGACCCTAAGTCAGAACCTGACAAGGGGAACGGCAAAGGGAAGCGGATCATTGATGCAGAGCCTAGTGCCACCGTTGCCACTGCCAAGATCCAGAAGAATGAGCTCGAATATCCAGAGGAGGGGGAGCGTCTTTTCCACTCACAAATGTGGGTGAAGGGTTCACTGCTGTAATTCATTGTTGATAGTGGGAGCCAGAAGAACCTCATTTAAGCAGTGGTCATGAAGCGGTTGGGCCTACCGACTACACCACACCCACAGCCATACAATATCAGGTGGTTTCACCAAGAAGGAGATCTCCGAGTTTGCTAGCAGTTCCGCCTTCCCTACAGCATCAAGCCCTTCACAGATGAGGTATTGTGTGATGTTTCACCTCTGGATGTTTGTGATGTATTATTAGGCAAACCATACTTGTGGAGGCGACATGATGTGTATGAGTCAAGGCCTTGCGCTGTCATTATTTCTTTGTGTAATTCATTATACATGATACCAGAGGTAGCCCCACCTACTTCCACCTCTTTTATCGCTGCTAAGAAAGGCAACAAGCTCATCTCCCAGACTAGGAAATTCATTTTCTGTTTGGTTCGCTCCCAAAGTAAGGGGAAGTTCGTTGCCACATCCATGAACCCCATGAAGGGTTCCTCTACGCAGCAGTAGCAGTAAAGGGATACGTTCATGACAGAACACAGGACCAACTTCTCCTCACCCACAGGGGTACCACACAAGTTTTAGGTGGGCAATAAAGTCTGGTTGCATCTGCAGAAAGAATGCCTTACAAGAGCCCATCAGAAGCTCCGACCACTCCGACATGGTACTTACATCATTACCAAGGCTGTGGGAAACAATGCTTTAGGGTACAACATTCCTCCATTCCTTTGCTTGTATCGAGTGTTCAATGTGGAATGCCCTCAGCCGTGCTTCCCACCATTACTAGACATATTAGAGATTGCAGAACAACTCACCAGGGACCAAGTTCAGCATATGGAGGAACACAATGCAATGGGGACCATTTCTTCCTAAGGGGGGAGGAATGATCTAGGTGGATGTTGGTGGCCACCCACCTATCCCACTTGGACCCCAACAACTGTCGCTTTCAGTTTTTCAGTTTCCTAAATTGTAGCATAGTTTACTATTTTTAGCAGTTTTTCGGGTCCTGAACTTCCAGAGTCGTTTTGAGGCCCTAAACGACATTTTTTGGAAAATCTGGGAGCAAAATGGGTCCATGGGTTGATTCTACTCTTCCCAAAGTTGTAGTGTTGGGATAGATCTTTCTAACAAGCTATTTTACGCATCAAACAAAGATCGGGTGCCAAAGTTACGACCCCGGGAAGTTGATGTACCAACTTACCCAAAATGGGGCCCACAATTTGGCGTTTCGTCTTCTAGGGTTAGGTTTTGGGATGTTAAGGGTTTTCCATTGTTTCTCAACAATAAATAGGCCTTCAAGCCTCATTGTAACATAGTTCAAAGGCATGTAGCCTCCACATCTCTTCTCAGAGATAAGCAACCATCGCCCTAGCTAGTTTATTTCCATTTCTGTTTGTAAGCATATTTCAGTATTTTACATTAATGAAATGAAGTATTATTTCTATTGCATCTCTGTGTTTATGGTTATCTCTGTAATTTGTTGCATACCTTTTTAAATCTAGATTAGTGGTATCAGAATGGTCTGCTTTTTCTCTGTTTTTCTTTACATGTCCCCAATGAGGTTGGGATATAAGGAGCTAAAGCTTGATTTTGTTGAACCTTTGCTAGTTCAGCCTCGCAAATCCCAACGGTCTCCCATGGTGGATGAAAAGAAAGACGAGGGGGTAGGAGATCGTATCAAAATATTGCTCAAAGACGCCCTCGAGCGAGAAAGGAACGCGATGATGGACAACTTTGCGCAGATCCTTCAGCGACTACCCAGAGGCAATGCATCAGCTTCCAACAGCTACTTTGGAAACACCACACCCTTTAAGGTACAAGTTAATTTTGAAATCCCCATCTTCAAGGGTGAAATAGACATAGATGCCATAGATAAATGGTTAAATTTGCTAGAAGGGTATTTTTCTATTCATGAATTTTCGAGTCGGGAAAACATTGTTTTCGCTCTTCTCAAAGCATCCCCCCATGTCAAGGACTGGTGGGAAACCTACTGCGAGCAGAAGGATAAAAGTACGAGCTCACTGTTCTCAATCGCACCAACTTGAAATTCATTCCGGGATGCCATTAAGGAGCAGTACTACCCTGTCAAAAGCTATGAGGACAAATACCTAAAGTGGACCACACTTCAGTAGGGAAGGGACCAAGATGTGCCAACGTTCACAAACATTTTTCATACTCTTCGCACATAGTTGGGTATCAAGGACTCTGAGTTGCATTTGGTACTCAAATACTGCGGTTGCTTACATAGATACATCTAGGAAGAGATGGAATTCTTGAACATCTCCTCGCTCGACAGGGTGTACCAATATGTTGTCAAAATCAAGCAGAATTTTTAACAGAAGGAGCGAGACTTTGGATCTGTGAATCTAAAGACCAAAGGACAAAGCTAAGGCGAGGTAACCCAAGACAACCCATCAAAGCCACAAGAAAAGAACAACACCACAAATTCAAAGAAGGACACAGGAAAGTGGTGTGAGTTCCATAAGAGCCCCACTCATAACACAAGTGAGTGCCGGACCAAGCAGTCACTGGTGGCGGAGTTGAAAGCTTCTGAATCAGATGCATGTTCCGACCCTGAGTCAGAACCTGACAAGGGGAATGGAAAAGGGAATGAGATCATTAATGCGGAGCCAACCACCACCGTTGCCACTACCAAGATTTAGAAGAATGAGCTCGAAGATCGAGAGGAGGGGGAGCATCTTTTCCACTCACAAATGTGGGTGAAGGGTTCACCGCTGCAATTCATTGTTGACAGTGAGAGCCAGAAGAACTTCATTTCAATAGAGGTTGTGAAGCAATTGAGCCTACCGACTACACCACACCCATAGCCGTACACTATTGGGTGGTTTCACCAAGGACGAGATCTTCGAGTTCGCCAGCAGTGCCACCTTCCCTATAGCATAAAGCCCTTCACAGACGAGGTATTGTGTGATGTTTCACCTCTGGATATTTGCGATGTATTATTAGGCCAACCATACTTGTGGAGGCGACATGTTGTGTATGAGTCAAGGCCTCGCACTATCATTATTTCTTTGTGTAACCCATTATACAGGATACCAAAGGTAGCCTCACTTACCGCCACCTCTTTGATCATTGCTAAGAAAGGTAGCAAGCTCATCTCCTAGACTAGGAAATTCATTTTCTGTCTGGTTCACTCCCAAATTAAGGGGAAGATCATTGCTACATCCATGAACCCCGCAAAGGGTTCCTCCACGCAGCAGCAGCAACAAAGGGATACGGTCATGAAAGAACACAGGAACAACTTCTCCTCACCCACAGGGGTACCACACAAGTTTTAGGTGGGCAACAAAGTCTAGTTGCATCTGTAGAAAGAATGCCTTACAAGATCCCATCAAAGGCTTTGACCACTCTGACATGGTGCTTACATCATTAACAAGGTTGTGGGAAACAATGCTTTGGAGCACATCATTCCTCCATTCCTTCGCTTGTACCGAGTGTTCAATGTAGAATGCCCTCGGCCATGCTTCCCACAATCACTGGACACATCAAAGATTGTAGAACAACTCCCCAGTGACCAAGTTCAGCAGATGGAGGAACTCAATGCAATGGGGATGATTGCTTCCTAAGGGGGGAGGAATGATCCAGGTGGATGTTGGTGGCCACCCACCTATCCCACTTGGACCCCCACAACTATTGTTGGAAATAACACTGAGAGGGTGGGTGAATCAATATTATCAATTTAACAATATTTCGTTTCCATAAGAAGATTTATATATGCTACTTTTGTTAATGAAACTTTCGTGTATACACAACTGTGTTTAGAGCAACCATCGTATACCTTGCAAACTTATAATTTAGTTAGTTGATCTTTAATCTGTGTATCGAAACCATATAACTAGTGATCATGTGCAGTAAACAGAACAGGCAATCACACACATAAACACAAGATGTAAGGTGGAAACCCAATGTGGGTGAAAACCACCTCCTGCAATCATCTCTATCTTTCTTTAATAAGAAAATTCTTTTTACAAATTTTTTACTGGTGCAACCTTATACTAGTACGCAGGCTTCTACCTGTAGAAGGCTACAACCTTCTCTTGTTCTCCAACTTTTCTTGGAAGGGAGCTACAACCCCCTTAGCTCTTGTACTAGTTGATGTGTTTACTAGTACGTAAGTGCTGACCTATAGAAGGCTACAACCTTCTATTTTCTTCCAGGGACCACGTTTCATAAATTTTTAGACTGGATCCATCAATAACAACAATCAAACATCAAATATATCTGCATCAACAAATCTCCCTTATACCAACCAAAACTAAATCAAACAATCACTTTTCTGAATGCTGTAACTAGAATATAGTAACAGTAACCAGAACCCAATCCATAACTCGGAACACTACAATAGCAAACAGAAGTAGCTAAAACATATTTTATGAGACGTATGCTACTTCAACGTGTTGAACTTGCATTCGTACACTATTATGTGAAGGAAAACCTGCGTATACGCTGTTTTGAAACGATGAACCAGCGTGTATATGTGCCTTTGCTACATTGAACCTGCCTACAAATCTGTAAAAGATGATTTAACCTTTACAATATTTAGACATCAGTTATACCCAGATCATCAGATTTATAGATTACGACATGCACCAATTATAAAAGATCAAAACCACACAAAGATACTTCTCTTCAACCCTAAAGATCTTGACCCATCAATAGAACTTATCCCTCTTCAAGTGCTCAGGTTCCTCCCTGATTCAGATCCAGCTATGCACCATAACCCAATGACCAGTATTCTAGATCTTGCTCTTCATTAGATATTCAATACTTGAGTGCCCTTGCCTAATGATCTCCTCCTCCTTTTATAGTCTTAGGCCTTACTCAATACCATGGTCCAAAACCACTTAGAATCAATACCTTAGACCAAATACCTGGGGTCAAAACTTTGGACAACATACCTTGGACCAATACCATGGATCAAAATACCAAGGACCAAATACCATGGACCAAAACCAAGTTTTCCAACATGTACGCACTTTTCCTTGCATGAAAGTGCTTGTATATGCATACACGCCTTTTGGTCTGCGAACCCGTGTGTATACACGGTTTGGTTAAGGGGAACCTGCGTATACCTCTTTTTCCTTCATTCTGTGATCTTGAACTGTGATCTGTCATCTGAGTGAGTTTCCATCAAGGACAACACCTGTGTCATAGCGCCAAACTTGTGTCATAATGCCAACAATCTCCCCCTTTGGACTTGATGGTAACCCCAAGTCATTCTCCCCCTTTGTCATCAAGGGCAAAGGGTTATGCTCCCCTTGAGTACATGCTGAATTCTCTGATATGCTAAAGTGTGTTGTTCATGCTCCCCCTAACTATAAGCAAGGTTTGCAAAAATATGTTCTACAAGAAGAACATGACTCTATACATCATAAATGACCTTCCTATCACCAAAGACTCATACATACATCCATCTCCCAACCAAGTGGGGATATACCAAAAGTTTATAAATGATAAAACAAGAACATTACATCATCCATCCCAAGCATAGTGGGGAAACAAAATAGGTCGTTACATGACCTTGATAATAAAAGATATACATGACATCGAGACAAAATATCTAAAACAAGATAGTTATCAGCAACTATCATCAGCAGCATCTGTCAAACACCATCAACAACCATGATCTCCCTCTACATCTCTTCCACTTGAATAAAAAACAACTGCGAAATTTTACTAAGATCTTCTAAGATAATGCCAAAAATGCATTGTTTAGAAGTATATGATTCCCCTGAACCTATGCCAGATGATCTTTGTCAGACCCATATCAGACTCATTTCATCCTGAGTCTGGCCCACTATTTTTATTCAAACCAATATATACATCACTGTATCCACAACAACCGGCATATGTTCACCGATATGCTTCATGAAACTTGTGTACAACCACTTTTCTATTAATGAGATAGGTTTCAATAGCAAGATGATACATCAACTACTCCCAGCTTCTATTTGAGATATTCAAATGTCTCTCTGGGCAGCGGTTTGGTGAATATATCAACAACCTGTTCTTTGGAGGGAACATACTCCAATTTGGCCTTTTGTTCAAGCACTTGTTCATTGAGAAAATGATATTTGATAGGTATGTGCTTGGTCTTGCAATGCATGACTAGATTCTTTGAAATATTGATTGCACTTGTATTATCACTTAGAATGGATATCGGTGGAGTACATGTGATCTAAATGTCTTGCAATGTTTGCATCATCCAAAGGAGTAGCGTGCAACAAGATGCAACAGCCACATATTTTGCTTTAGCTATAGATAATGCAATTGAACTTTGTTTCTTGCTAAACCAAGATACTAATCTAGAACACATATAGAATGCACCACCACTAGTGCTTTTTCTGTCATCCACACTTCCTGCCCAATCTACCTTTGTATATGCATGAAGTGTAAGATTTGTATCCCTAGGATACCATAAACCAAAGTTTTGTGTTCCTTGAAGATATTTGAAAATCCTTTTAACTGCCTGAAGGTGTGCTTCCTTTGGATTTTCTTGGAATCTTATAACTATTCCCACTACATGCATGATGTCTGGTCGGGTACCTGTTAGATAGAGCATACTACCAATCATGGATCTGTAGATTGGTTGATGTACTACTGCTGATTCATCATTTGCACTAAGGCTTCATCCTGTTACCATAGGGGTACATGCTGGTTTAGAATCTTCCATGCCATATTTCTTCAAGATCTTCTTGAGGTACTTGGTTTGTGATAGAAAAATACCATCTTTATTTTGTTAAACTTGTAAACCAAGAAAATATGTGAGCTCACCAAGTAGGGACATGTCAAATTCTTTCTACATTACCAAAGCAAAGTTTTGACTCATGGCTTCTTCATTGCTACCAAAAATTATATCATCAACATACACAACAAGTATTAGCAATTTATCATTGTCAATCTTTGTATATAGATTGCTATCAGCTGATCCTTTTCAAAAACCTTGTTGACGGAGGTATTTGTCAAGACGGTAGTACGAGGCCCTTGAAGCTTGTTTTAGACCATAGAGAGCCTTTTTTATTCTGCATACAAGTTTTGGATCATTTCCAAGGATGAATCCATCTGGTTGCTCAATATATACTTCTTCTTCTAAGTCTCCATTAAGAAAGGAAGATTTTACATCCATTTGGTATACTTTGAAGTTCTGAAAGCTAGAAAGAGCAAGGAACATTCTTATGGCTTCAAGTCTAGCAACAAGTGCAAAAGTTTCTTCAAAATATATACCTTCTTATTGAGAATATCCTTTACAAACAAGTCTAGCCTTGTTTCTAATAACTTCTCCATTTTCATTCAACTTGTTTTTGAATATCCATTTGGTTCCTATGAAATTCTTATCATTAGGTCTAGGAACCAATTCCCAAGTATTATTATTTTCAATCTACTCAAGTTCTTCATTCATGGCCTTGACCCAACATTCATCTTTGCATGCTTCATTTACATTTTGCTTTTCGACGGAGGAAAGCAATGCTAGATAGCTTGAAGCTTCTGTAGTAGTTCTTCTTGTCTACACACCTGCTTCTTTCTGCCCCAAAATTTGAGTCTCTGGATGATTATTCTGAACATACCTGGATGGAGTCTTTTCTTCTACACTTATCTATTCTTCTGGTGCCTCATTGGTTTCTTCTTCATAATTAGTTTGATTTGATGTGGAAGGATAGTCCTCATCTTCTTCATAATCTTCGGTTTTTACCTGCTTTGGATTTTTGCCTCCTTCATCAACCACAACATCAATACTTTCAACAAATTTCCAAAGTATTTTATTATAACACTTATATCCTTTACTTCAGGAAAAGTAACCAAGGAAAATGCCTTCATCTGCTCTAGGTTCAAACCTGCCAAGTTTTTCATCAGTCCTTTTGATGTAACATTTTCTTCCAAAAACTTTGAAGTATTTTATAGTAGGAGTCTTACCATACCAAAGTTCATGTGGAGTTTGAGTGTTGTTTACCTGAACGCTTGTTTTGCTGAGAATAGTGACAACAACAAATGCAGCTTCACCTTGGAAGGTTGCAAGAGTTCCAGACTCATCTAGCATAGCATGAGCCATTTGTTGAACAGTTCTGTTCATCCTTTATAGCACTCCATTTTGCTGAGTTATTACGATAGAGAATTCCCTTATTATTCCATGTTCTTCATAGAAGTCGAAGAATTCATCCGAGGTAAATTCCCCTCCTCGATTAGACCTGAGGCATTTGATTTTGTGGTATGACTCATTTTCAACCAAGGCTTTGAAGGCTTTGAACTTTTCGAAAGCTTTGTCTTTATGCTTTAGAAGTCCTATCCAACACATTATGGAAAAGTCATCAATGAACAATATAAAGTATTCTTCTCCACGAGGTGACTTTTTCCTAGATGGATCACATAAATCAGTGTGAACAAGTTCAAGAGGCTTACTAGTTGATCCTTCCTTCTCAAGGAAATGTGCTCTGGTTTTCTTACCAAATTGACGTGATTTGCATATTGTATTCTCTGGAATGTTGATATTAGGAAGATCATGAACAACCCGATATTTGCATGCTTTTCTTATTTGAGGAAACTTAGATGCCCCAATCTTCTATGCCATAACTATTTTTCGTCATTTTTGCTTAGGTAGCATTGTTGTTGTCCCCCCTTGAGTATGTACAGGTTGTTTGGAGTTCTTACACCTTTGATCACTATTTATCCTGTATCAAGCTCACGAATAACACATCCATTTGATCGAAATAATACATCATTTCCTTGATCACACATTTGACTGACACTCAATAGATTATGCTTTAGACCATCTACATACTTAACATTCCCAGCTTTAACTTTTTCTTTTAATAGAACGGAGCCTTTACCTTTTATGACTGCAGGAGTGTCATTACCAAATGACAACTTCTTTTCCTTTTCTAAGGAATATATGATTGAAGTTTTTCTTTATCACCTGTTGTGGAGTATCAAAGAAGGTATGTTTTGATGGTTATTTCAGTATCTTTTCATTAGGACTTATAAGCCTTTTTGCATTAGAAACTTAGACAATAATAAGAAATTATAACGAAACATGTGAGATTAATAGAGAATGTTGATAATTGTCATTCCTATGTGCAGGAGGGAGGAAAAACGGAAAGTGGCCATCCTAAAGGAAAAGACAAAGATTAATTAACTGTTGTCCCTTCGACGGGAGACCGCGTGCAAACCAGATCAAAATGGAACAACCCAGGAAAGGAAGCAGAGATACCAGCTCGGCACAGAAAAGGAAAGAAGTGACTTAGGATTAACGATTCTGCGAATCCCTCAGGATCTTAGATCCTGAGGGATCGCTATTTTATCTATTTTTGCATCTAGATATCTCCGTCATCATCCTTATATAAGGGATAGCGTTGTTGCCTAGAGGGGGATGACTTTATGTAATTTCTTTTAAGAAACATCAAGACTATGATCGTTATGTTCTGTTAAAGACTGGAGTTACTGTAATTTTACTTCATGCATTAATACAGACTTGGTTACTCTTTTATCTTTGAGCCTGGATCAATCTTAAGCGGTGTACCCTTCGAGGCTAAGGGCCCGGCCCTGGAGGACACTTGCTTTTGTACCATTACGCGTGGTTTCTATGTGGTTTGTTTATCGACGTGATCTAGTAATTTGTTGTATTTTATAACGTTTATGTTACATGCTCTGTTGTGTTTAACTCATTTAATGTTCTTGTAAACAAAAGTGTTGTATTGACGCTGCACCATGTTACCAATTCTTTAAGTGTTGATATAATACGGTTAATCCATACAGGATACTTTCATTCCATTACAGAGTTTTATGCGATTGTATCTTAGCATTACAACATTTATCTTGAAGGTTTTGATTTCACATGATTATTGAATCCTTGAATGATATTGTTTTCATCTTGAGATGCAATCGTATGCTTTTATTTAGAGCGATAATAGAGTCAGATTAAGCATGTTGTGTTTATATGATTTTTATTATTGTTCCATCTTGGATCCGTAGGTAGTGTTGTTCCATAGTTTCTGTACATTTTAAGAGCGAAGGACTGATGTTTGGATTGGTGTGATTAAATAGAGTTACAGCTCGATGAACTTGGTTACTGCTTATTTCTGAATTGCTGTTCCATTTCTGAATTGTTGTTCCATTTCAATTTTTGTTCCATTTCTGAATTGTTGTTCCATTTCAATTGCTATTCCATTTCTGAATTGTTGTTCCATTTCAATTACTGTTCCATTTCAAGATTGTTGATTTGTTGTTTTCTTTACTTGCCATTTTATTTCTTATTTATTAAGGACGATCTCAGGCTGTAGTGAGCATCGACATCTGCTACCTGGCTCCCAGACCTCTGATCTGTTCCCATCAGTTACGAAAGGGATGGGTTATTGCTACCGAAACCTTGGCTGATGTGTTGTTTTATTTCATTGCTATTTTCTTTACTTGCCGTTTCATTTCTATTTATTAATGACGATCTCAGGCTGTAGTGAGCGTTAACATCTGCTACCTGGCTCCCAGACCTCTGATTTGTTCTCATCAGTTACGGAAGGGATGGGTTATTGCTACCGTACTCTTGACTGATGCATTACTTTGTGTGATTTAGCCTTTTGAAGAAATTAAGTTATAGATACGTATTAGTTTACTCTTGTAGTTTTAAACAGCTGTACTACGAGCATTACTCTGAAAAATTCTAAGCCTCAGACAGAGACACTCTTTGAAATAGCAAGACGTTCCCGGATTGACATATTAATGTGAGGTAACTAGAGGTGAAAAAGACCCTTTTAATAGCTCTACATTTTGGTGCCGTTGCCGGGGAAAGAGTGTAGCCATTTGTTCTTTTTTCAGGGTAGTGTACGAACCTACTAGGGAAGAATTGGGTTTTGAAAACGAAAGGTAAGAACCTACGTACGGAGCATGTAAAAGCCCTGCTCCTTTGCTCGCTTTCCTGCAGATTTGCTTCTATCTGCTTAAGAAGGATTTAGTAGTTAAATTGAGTGCATGACTAAGCAGAAAAAGCCAGAGAAAAATTCCAAACCTTTGCCAAAGCCAGAAAAAGCTAAGGGGCCGATGACCCTTGGTCGATCAACCTTCATAGACGAAATTTATAAGAAATCCAAATCTCAGCCTTCAGTGGGACCCAAGAAAGTTATTTCCAAATAGCCTACTAGCTCCCTTCAGGCCACAGGTTCACCATCTGTAGCCTTTGCTGAGGTGCATAGTCAAACTGACGAATAGGACTTTCAAGAAATTGAAAATTCTATTCCAGAACTATTGCAGGAAGGGAATTTCAGTAATCTTTGTGAAGGTGAAGGGGAAATAGGGGAGATTGAGGAACTGAGATCTCCTCTCAAGATAACTCAGCCATTAAATAGCCTAGACAAAGGGAGTGTGACAAAAATTATTATTGAAGGGACCTAATTCCCTTAGACAAAAATCCCAGATAGAGGAAGTGCTACTAAAACTGTTCCTGTCAAAGCCATTCCCTCTCAACATAGGAATACCCTCTTAGATATTCCGGAAGGTTATTGGCACATATTTGACCCGATGGCTCAAAATCCGCCAAACACCCTGTTATCACTCAGGTTGTCCCTATGCTCCTGTTAGGGATACGGTCGAGGTAACCACAAACCAATCTTCTGATTGCAGGTTCTAGCCCACCTGCAATCAAAGAGGGCTCTCTCCTTTAGATTCAACCTCAGTTGATCTGGATTCAACCTTAGTTGATGATTTTAGGCTAGCTTTCTGACTTCAAGGGAATGTTGACTGTGATTGGGAGGAAGGTAGGATTCTCGAGTAAAGAGGCATAGTAAGGTGTTATAAGTTTTGAACCATTGGGCATGGAGTCACAGGTTGCGGCATGCGAGCGTTTTCTTGGTCAAAAGGGGATACGGAGCGGGATAGCCACGTAGGATACAATACTCAAGCTGCTGAAAGTACGAAATGAACATCAAGGATGAAAAGCAAAAGAGAATCATTTCATCATGCTGACAAAGGGGAGAAATGGATGAGTGGGATCCCGGAGCAGTTAAGAATTCCAAAGACATGCACCCATATACAAAAGAAACAAGGTAAACTAGAGCAGTTAAGAATTCTAGCTCATGACCGTTTCAGAAGAAAACATCGAAAAGTGCAGAAATTGAACTTAAGGTGTACTTAAACAAATCTTAAGCTATTCTTTTTTCCTACAACTTAGAATGGCGGAAAGATGATAAAAACATAAAATAAACAGCGAGGAAGAACACTTATTGGATCATGCAGAGACACAGGAATTCCGTGATCATTCCTTAGCCAAGAGAAAACAACAAGTTGTTTCGCAATCCATGCTTTCAGCAATCTTTGATTATGAAAAATATGACAGTTACAGTGCGAGTCTTTACTCAGAGAAAATTGCTGGAAAGGAAACTGACCAACAACTACTACTACCAACCAACCAACCCTTTACAATATCGCTTCGGGTGGTTTTTATAGACAAAATATCATAAAGACATCATTACAAGTGACCGTGACAGGTCTGCTTAGAACTCTTCAAAAATCTAAATGCTGCTGGAAATAAATGCAAGTAAATCTTTTTGGCTGCGCTGGGGGTAGCTGAATCGGAACAGGTGACGAGGTGGCCCTTGGGGACCAGATGCGGTGCTGCTGAAGTGAATGTGCTTTGGGGCTGCAGTTCGGCTTTGGTGAGAATTGAATGTGCAATTATTATGATTTGAGAGCTTCAAGTGATTTCACTCTCCTCCTATAGATCTGCTGGAAGATATTCAAATTTCTCTTGCTTTGGGCCGCTGCTCAAGATATTCTCTGATACACTTTGCTGCTACATTGATGATTTCCGCCGTCGACTGATACTCTTTGACACACTTGAAGCCTGCTGATTTGATCTGATACACTTTGAACTCTGTGAATGATCTGCTGCTATCTTTAAACTGGATCCTTTGGCACGATTGGGCGATTTCTGGCTTTTTCGGCGCGCAGTGGGATCGGCAATCAGAAGATTCCTCGAAATGGCCTATTTCCCGTAGCGATGATCTAGAGCTCCGAAGTGCGACTTTTCTCCTTGCGCGAAGCTTTTTCGGATTTTTTAGCTACTGACGTAAGCACTGCGTCGGCTGTACGACAGATGACGTCATCAGTGGGTCCCTGGTACAGCACGACATGGTGAGGTACTAGTGGACTGTGGTGAAGAGACTCCGATGCGATATCGCAATATCGCGTCGGCGAGGAAAGAGGGGGATCATTGGGTTGGACATGTGGTGTCTGCGATTGCCGATATGCGATATCGCGATAATCGGGGGAGACGGAGGGGTGAACAAATTGGACACTCGACGCTTGCGATCGCCGATTTCGCGATATTGCATCGGCGGGGAACAGATGGGCATTGTTTTGCATGTAAGTGGGATGGCGAGGTTGCGACGCGAAAACGGCTTTGAGGAGAAAAAAGGTAAGTAAGTGGGTGTGAAGGGCTTTTGAAGTTTCGGAAGGGGTCCGACTACTTCGGGGGAGTTTTATACTTAGGAAGAAGTCCATAGTATGCGATAGGTGGTTTCGGAGGTTGGGGTTCTTGCTTAGTTTCTGATAAACTAAACAATTCCCGGGACTTGTTATGGTTATTTTTCAACCAGGGGAAGGGATATTACATAGGGGAATTTACTTAATATTAATATGGGGACGGGAGACATAGGGAGCTACATACTAATGTTAGTGGTTAGTGTGGAGGTGGTAAGAAAGCGCTAAGTTTGGGGAAACTTAGGCTGTTGCGGGGGGGTAGGACCACACTTTGGGAGAAGATATGGAACAAATTTGAGCAAAGCAGATCTTTACTCAACCGGAGTGATGAAGATGATGAACTTAAGAGGTGTCAAGCAGATCTTGACCTCTTTTTGGGGATGTTAGTTAATGATTGAGGGAAAGTAGAGAAGGGGAGTTAGTTATACCTCATTTGAGCCTTTTGCTTACAAATCTTTGCTGATTATGTTCTGCATAATATGATACCTGCAAACTTGGAACTTGTCAGCAATTCAACAGCCTCAGGACTACCTACCCAGCCTACTTGCCTAGCATTTTTTCTTCTTTTGCTTGGGGGTGCATTTAGACTTGCAAACCCATCATACATTTTTCTTTTGATGCTTTCCTATCTACATCCTATCCTTATTTCTTCCAGAGCCCAGATTAAACTGTTGGACTCTTCTGTTTCTCTACCTATCTAAGAGTCTGCCAAGATTAAACTGTTTGGACAGACCTACAGTCTCTATATTCTAAAACATGAAATTTAAACCTAGGGAGACCAAGTTTAAACTGTTTGGACCTCCCTTTAACTAAAAGTAGCGATACGAGGAAAACTTTTACAAAATTTGAAGGCAATTGAATGAATCTTGAAGTAGCCTTCTTCATTTGGAGACTGTTTGAGCAAATATGGAGCGTTGCAGCAAAGCAAAGTACAGCAGATTTGGCCTGTGAAATGCCAATCATGAAAAATGAATACCTACTGCAGCAGGAGCTAATAGTGGCTCCACTCGGGGATGGCTTCTCCTTGCGAGAAGTCAAGAACAACAGGCCAGAATGCCTTGATTTTTAGTTTCTTACTGTCCTTTTGCAAAAAGTTATTTCCTTCGGCCGCTTTATTTCTTCTACCTACCTACCCTAACCAGCAACTGCTTTGCCGTTAGGTAAAATCAAATAACCAGTGCAGCCATTTAAGAAACTGTAAAACAAGATAATCTTGCTGACTGATCGTTTCTGAACGCAAAAGCATCATCCGGGCATATGCTTTCACAACCAAAATTGTGGCCTCCATCATTTGGCGCTGAAGCTTACGGTCTTCACTGAGAAAACTTGTTAGCAAAATTTTGTTAAGCCAAAGTTCCATGTAATCTGCGATTGGATCAATGAACTTACCCTGTGAGAGAACTTCCTCTGCTTTGTTGGAATCTTCAATAGAATCATGCAGAGTCTGTGAATCAGCAGGTGGCGGCATCTTCTCCTGAGTTGAGGACGGGAGACTTCGGCATGATTTAGGATCTTCCGGGTTGAGGGGAGTAGCTGCATCTTCGGTAATGAGCCTAACAGATGATCCTTCTGTCTTTCCCTTGAATCCCAGATCACATAGAATCCTCAGGTCTTCAGGCAACAGTGTTCCCTCCTGAATATGGTCATGGAAGCTCAGGTATGGTTCCGGGTTCTTTGGGATGGAAGGATCAGTTACATCGCCAGTAATGACCCTAGCTGTTGATCATTCTGTCTTTCCCTTGGAACCCAGATCATACTCAAACTGTAATTCAGGAGACAACACTATTTCCCGCTGAACTGGAGGAGGAAGATTTTGGCAAAACTCTTGAGGGTTGCGAAAATCATAAGCCTGAATTTGACCTCCCAAGAGTTCAATTTCATTCTCATATTTTTGCACAACAAACTCAAGGAACAATTTATTTCGGTCGCCAGGTATTGTTGACAATACCTTTCTGAAAAATCTATCATCAAGCTCAAACTCTGATAAACTTTCTCTGCATTTTTCTAAAGCTTCTTCTATCGGAAGTTCTTCCCAATATTCGGTCATTCTCTTTTGTTGTTAATACATGGGGCACTTGGCTGTAACATTTGGTTCGTCCCTCAGTGGAGCCCTTGATTGAAATTGAAGTGGAGTCGCCAGGTGGATGTCTGGATTTTGAAGTGCCTGATCTCTGTCCACCGCCAAAGATCATAACTAAACATGACAAGCTTTCAAAAATAGGAGCACTTCTTCCATTGGGGTTTAAAGATGAACCGTGTGCTTGAATCCCCAATGGTGCGTGCAGATACAGGTTGACCGGGACTTTTACAAGTCGGTTTCTTCCACTGTAGAGTTGCAGATTGATTGCATTGATTTATCTGAGGAGGTCCCCAGTGGAGTCGCCATTATGTTATCACTCAGGTTGTCCCTATTCTCCTATTAGGGATACAGCTGAGGTAACCACAAACCAATCTTCTGATTGCAGGTTCTAGCCCACCTGCAATCGGAGAGGGCTCTCTCCTTTAGATTCAACCTCATTGATCTGGATTCAACCTTAGTTGATGATTTTAGGCTAGCTTTTTGACTTCAAGGGAATGTTGACTGTGATTGGGAGGAAGGTAGGATTCTCGAGTAAAGAGGCACAGTAAGGTGTTATAAGTTTTGAACCATTGGGCATGGAGTCACAGGTTGCGGCATGCGAGCGTTTTCTTGGTTACAAGGGGATACGGAGCGGGATAGCCATGCAGGATACAATACTCAAGCTGCTGAAAGTACGGAATGAACATCAGGGATGAAAGGCAAAAGAGAATCATTTCATCATGCTGACAAAGGGGAGAAATGGATGAGTGGGATCCCGGAGCAGTTAAGAATTCCAAAGATATGCACCCATATACAAAAGAAACAAGGTAAACTAGAGCAGTTAAAAATTCTAGCTCATGACCGTTTCAGAAGAAAACATCGAAAAGTGCAGAAATTGAACTTAAGGTGTACTTAAACAAATCTTAAGCTATTCTTTTTTCCTGCAACTTAGAATGGCGGAAAGATGATAAAAACATAAAATAAACAGGGAGGAAGAACACTTATTGGATCATGCAGAGACACAGGAATTCCATGATCATTCCTTGGCCAAGAGAAAACTGCAAGTTGTTTCGCAATCCATGCTTTCAGCAATCTTTGATTATGAAAAATATGACAGTTACAATGCGAGTCTTTACTCAGAGAAAATTGCTGGAGCTGACCAACAACTACTACTACCAACCAACCAACCCTTTACAATATCGCTTCGGGTGGTTTTTATAGACAAAATATCAAAAAGACATCATTACAAGTGACCGTGACAGGTCTTCTTAGAACTCTTCAAAAATCTAAATGCTGCTGGAAATAAATGCAAGTAAATCTTTTTGGCTGCGCTGGGGGTAACTGAATCGGAACAGGTGACAAGATGGCCCTTGGGGACCAGATGCGGTGCTGCTGAAGTGAATGTGCTTTGGGGCTGCAATTCAGCTTTGGTGAGAATTGAATTGCAATTATTATGATTTGAGAGCTTCAAGTGATTTCACTCTCCTCCTATAGATCTGCTGGAAGATATTCAAATTTCTCTTGCTTTGGGCCGCTGCTCAAGATATTCTCTGATACACTTTGCCACTACATTGATGATTTCCGCCGTCGACTGATACCCTTTGACACGCTTGAAGCCTGCTGATTTGATCTGATACACTTTGAACTCTGTGAATGATCTGCTGCTGTCTTTAAACCAGATCCTTTGGCACGATTGGGCAATTTCGGGTTTTTTCGGCGCGCAGTGGGCTCTTCAATCAGAAGATTCCCTGAAGATTCCTCGAAATGGCTTATTTCCCGTAGCGATGCGCAAATAGCACTTCGCGCTATTCGCGCATCGAAAACTGCCTCTGTTTCTTGATCTGGAGCTCCGAAGTGCGACTTTTCTCCTTGCGCGAAGCTTTTTCGGCTTTTCTAGCTGACGTAAGCACTGCGTTGGCTGTACGGCGGATGACGTCATCAGTGGGTCCCTGGTACAGCGCGACATGGTGAGGTACTGGTGGACTGTGGTGAAGAGACTCCGATGCGATATCACGATATCGCATCGGCGAGGAAAGAGGGGGATCATTGGGTTGGACATGTGGTGTCTGCGATTGCCGATATGCGATATCGCGATATTGCATCGGGGGAGACGGAGGGGTGAACAGATTGGACACTCGGCGCTTGTGATTGCCGATCGCCGATTTCGCGATATCGCATTGGTAGGGAACGGATCGGCATTGTTTTGCATGAAAGTGGGATGGCGAGGTTGTGACGCGAAAATGGCTTTGAGGGGAAACAAGGTAAGTAAGTGGGTGTGAAGGGCTTTTGAAGTTTTGGAAGGGGTCCGACTACTTTGGGGGAGTTTTATACTTAGGAAGAAGTCCATAGTATGCGATAGGTGGTTTCGGAGGTTGGGGTTCTTGCTTAGTTTCTAATAAACTAAAAAATTCCCGGGACTTGTTATGGTTATTTTTCAACCAGGGGAAGGGATATTACATAGGGGAATTTACTTAATATTAATATGGGGATGGGAGACATAGGGAGCTACATACTAATGTTAGTGGTTAGTGTGGAGGTGGTAAGAAAGCGCTAAGTTTGGGGGAAACTTAGGTTGTTGCGGGGGGGTAGGACCACACTTCGGGAGAAGATATGGAACAACTTTGAGCAAAGCAGATCTTTACTCAACCGGAGTGATGAAGATGATGAACTTAAGAGGTGTCAAGCAGATCTTGACCTCTTTTTGGGGATGTTAGTTAATGATTGAGGGAAAGTAGAGAAGGGGAATTAGTTATACCTCATTTGAGCCTTTTTCTTACAAATATTTGCTGATTATGTTCTGCATAATATGATACCTGCAAACTTGGAACTTGTCAGCAATTCGACAGCCTTCAGAACTACCTACCCAGCCTACTTGCCTAACATTTTTTCTTCTTTTGCTTGGGGGTGCATTTAGACTTGCAAACCCATCATACATTTTTCTTTTGATGCTTTCCTATCTACATACTATCCTTATTTCTTCCAGAGCCCAGATTAAACTGTTGGACTCTTCTGTTTCTCTACCTATCTAAGAGTCTGCCAAGATTAAACTGTTTGGACAGACCTACAATCTCTATATTCTAAAACATGAAATTTAAACCTAGGGAGACCAAGTTTAAACTGTCTGGACCTCCCTTTAACTAAAAGTAGCGATACCAGGAAAAATTTTACAAAATTTGAAGGAAATTGAATGAATCTTGAAGTAGCCTTCTTCATTTGGAGACTGTTTGAGAAAATATGGAGCGTTGCAGCACAGCAAAGTACGACATATTTGGCCTATGAAATGCCAATCATGAAAAATGAATACTTGCTGCAGCAGGAGCTAACACACCCAAACCTCTACATTACAATACCCCATAGTGGATTCCGCAGCAAATGCCCCCATGAAAGCAATCCCCCTTCAACATATCCCTACATTTCATGGGCTTACATCAGAAGACACGGATGCATTTTTATTTGAATTTGATGTACTGTGTAGAGGATATGATTACACCACTAACCCCCAGAAACTAAAACTGTTCCCCTCTACCCTGAAAGGGGCTGCTTTAAGACGGTTTATGGGATTAGGTGGTGGGGTTATAAATAACTGGGAACAAATGAAAAAATCCTTTTTAAAAAAATATCAAGACTATTGTAGGTCTAGAGAACTAAAAGATGAAATATTCCAGATGATAGCTAGACCAAACGAAACATCAGAAGAGTATGTGGAACGTTTCCAGTATAATCTACAGAGATCTCCCTATGCATCACTGCCTTTACTTGATAATGTGTTGAAAACTGCATTAATAAGGGGCATGAAAGATCAATGGATCGAAACATTAAACATTATGGGGAAATGGGATATTTATCAGGAAAGTTTTGCTGAAATAATTGATTTATGCATCAGGAGTTCGAGAGGCAGTACACGAATCAAACCAACAGAACATGATCGGTTTATAAGAGAAAACAAAATCCCATCATAAGGAGTAACGCGTGTAGAAATTGGAAATTTATTTGAAAATTTTAAAACTGATATACTAGGAACACTGACTACACAATTGGACGTTTTGCAGGCCAAGCAAAAGCAAATGGAGGCAAAACAGAATTTGGCAGTCTTCTGCCCCAGATGCAGGAAGAAGCATAGCCATAAGGAGTGTCCACTAGATACAGTTCAGACATGCGCCATCTGTACAAGGGATCACTCTACAGAAAGTTGTCCCTCATTACCTGGACTGAAAGCGGTATATAAGGAGGTACAAGAAGAACCAGAAGTAGTATATTTACTCAACCAGTGCCGTCAGTGGCAGCCGCGACAAACTGGTATGTTTTCAGACCTAGCTTCTCCTTTTCAGTATCCACAGTACAATACTCAACAATATAGTACATGGCAAAGTCAGTTTCAGCCCCCATTTCCAAACTGATCACGACAGGCATATCCTTCTGCGAACTCGTGGCTAAATTAGACAAGCCAATCTGGGTGGTCGAATCCTCCTTATCCCCCACTATACTGACAAAGCAACCCATACCCACCATAATGGACTCCCCCCACTTCACAAAGTTCAGTCTGGCAGACTAACTGGCAGAGACCAACACAGTAGCCAGTAGCAAATATTCCTCTCTCTCAACCCACACTGCCGACTTTACAGCAAAATCCCCAATCTAATCTGAGACTTCAACTCCCAGCCCAACCTAATCCCAATCCAAATAACAGACCGGTCCAAGCTCTCCAAAGTTTAGAAACACCAGAAGAAGGACCCGATCTGAGGGAGTGCAATGATCTGCAGCTAAGATCTAGGCATATTATTCAAACTGAGGGAAATAAAATAGTTCAGATTGAAGATTAGTTACCTAGAGAACATTTGTCACAAGAGGAGGATGTGAATAGACAACAAACTCATAATCAAGCAACCACATCCTCTCCCCCGTTCCCAGAACGATTAGTCATACCTCGACCTATACAATAACCTAACTTTGACATTATGGGAGAATTACAAAATTTGTACATAAAAATTCCATTCCTCCAAGCCATTTAAGACATCTCGATATACGCAAAAACTATTAAAGAATTGTGCATAAAAATACCGAGGAATATAATAAATAATCCAAGAGTTCAAGTAGTCGGCACTTTATCTGACCTATTATTAGGAAAGGAAACACCCATTAAGTATGAAGACCCAGGAAACCCAATAGTAACTATTCAAATTTATGGTCAAACCCTGCCCAATGCCTTAGTTGATCTTGGGGCTGCAATCAATATATTGACAATTGCTATTTGCCAAAAGCTAGGCATTACATCTGCAGAACCCGCCTCCACTTTGTTAGAATTGGCTGATCGATCAGTGGTTAAGTCGGAAGGCATACTAAATGATGTCATGGTCTCCATTGACTCCTGGGAATACCCAACCAATTTTTTGATAATAAATCCTAAAACCCGACTTGATGGACATCCATTGATCTTAGGAAGACCTTGGCTTGCTACCATTGATGCCTATATCGGCTGTCGGCAAGGGAACATGATCATAACCAAGGGGACGGATATCAAGAATTTAGTACTATATCCCCCAACGCAGCCAAGCATCACAATAGTTAAAACTACTAAGCACCCTGTATCATATCTTACCGATAACATTAGATCTCCATTAACTATACAAGAGGCACTTGAGTTCGAAGAACAAACATAAGATGATGCCATCAGTAATTTCATTAGTCAAACTGAACTCACATCTCGTACCCAGTGTCATATGATAAAAGCAGCATTTGATAACGAAGTAGAAGAGGAACCTCTGAAAGATGCACATGATCACACAATCCTTGTCACTGCGGTTGCATATAGTAAAATTGTGGAAATTGAACCTGGAAAAACCTTAAACATTAACGCCGACCTCACACCCGAACAAGAAACAAAGCTCATCCATATCTTAAGGAAATATAAAGAAGCATTTTCATGGGATTACCCTGATATGAAAGGAATTGACCCCCAATTATGTTCACACCACATTTACATAGAAAATGATGCAAGACCTGTTAGGCAGCCTCAGAGAAGACTAAATCCTCATCTAAAAGAAGTAGTAAAAGCCGAGCTTCAAAAATTTTTAGATGTTAACTTCATCTACCCTATCTCTGATAGTAAATGGGTCTCCTCGCTTGTGGTGGTACCGAAAAAGAATGGGAAGTGGAGAATCTACGTGGACTATAGGGAGCTAAATAAAGCAACGCAAAAAGATCACTTTCCTCTCCCATTCATCGACCAAGTATTGGACACTTTGGCGGGGAAGAGATTCTTTTCTTTCCTTGATGGCTTCAGTGGGTATAACCAAATACAGATTGCCCCTGAAGATCAGGACAAAACTACTTTTACTTGTCCTTGGGGAACATTCGCCTACCGAGTTTTACCTTTTGGCTTATGTAATGCCCCTGCCACATTCCAAAGGGCTATCCTTAGCATTTTTGCAGATCTAATAAATGAAGGACTGTAAGTATATATGGACGACTTTACTCCATATGGAGATGAGTTTGATCCAGCATTGGACACACTAGAAAAAGTCCTACAACGTTGTATAGCTACCAGGTTTTGTTTAAGCCATGAAAAATGTTACATGATGATGACGGAAGGACTTATTTTAGGACACTATATTTCAGCAGCTGACATTCAGGTAAACCCAGCCAAAATCCAAATAATTTTTCTTATTCCTACTCCTACAACTCAAACTGAGTACGTAGCTTTCTTGGATTCTCTGGTTACTACAGAAGGTTTATAGAACATTATTCACATATTGCTGCACCTTTGTATGCACTAACTGGTAACGTCGATTTTCTTTGGACAGAGAAATGTGAACGTGCTTTCAACAATCTGAAGATGCTCGTATCTACAGCCCCAGTCCTTCAAGGACCGAATTGGGATTTTCCATTCCAGATATCATCTGATGCCTCAGACATAGCCATTAGAGCGGTCCTTGGACAGGAGGAGGGTAGAAAACCATATGCAATTTATTACATTAGAAAAAATCTATCCCCTGCTGAATTAAATTATACTGTCACTGAAAAAGAATTTCTAGCTGTTATACATGCTGTCAATAAATTCATACATTACATTACTGGATATCCTATTATCTTGTACACAGATCATTCTGCTATAAAATATTTAGCAAACAAGCCTATCACAAATGGCAGAATAACTAGATGGCTGATTTTATTGCAGGAATTTGATATCACAATCAAGGATCGACCCGAGAAAGAAAACCTGGTAGCTGATTTCCTCTCAAGAATGCCAAAACCAGTTGATGTAGCAGCAGTTGAAGATCAATTTCTAGATGAGCATCTCTTTTTCGTTGCTGTTCAAACACCCTGGTATGCTGATGTTGCCAATTACCTAGCAATAGGTAAGTTACCAAAGCATCTAACCCCTAATGAGCGAAAACAGATTGTTCAGCGAAGTACCAGATTTTCCTGGATTGGGGGCTATTTGTTCCACACAGGGGCAGACATGCAAATCAGGAGATGTGTTCGACAGGACGAAATTTTTGATATATTGAAAGCCTACCATGACCAACCGTGTGGTGGAAATTTCGCTGACCGCAGAACTGCACATAAAGTATTACACATAGGGTATTATTGGCCCACAATTTTCAAAGATGCAAAGAAATTTGTCCAAGCATGTGACAGTTGCCAGAGAGCGGGACGCCCTAGTCAGTCGGATGAGATGCCTTTGAAACAACAGCTAGTCATTGAACCATTTGAGCGTTGGGCTCTTGATTTCGTGGGACCAATCAACCCACCATCAAACCAGAAAACATACATTTTGGTGGCAACAGAATACGTCACCAAGTG